>VOMN01030471.1:0-17872 GCA_014899125.1 Orchestia grillus
GTGGGCCAGCCTCACCCCCCCTACACCCCACCCTACCGTCCCCCTGACTGCTCCCCTTGAGAGCCTCCAGCTGACGGCCCAGCTCTGCGTTCTGCTCCGTGAGCTCCTGGACGACGTCCTGTAGGGCACACGAGCGGCTGCGTCAGGTGTTGTGTAGGACAAGCAACAATAGTTACGCATTCCCCTCCCATCGCCACCATGTCGGTCGACACACCACACGAGATGCGCAACACAAGCAACACAACACGAGTTCATTTCAAGGGTGGGCCAGGCAACACCCAGACCAGCACTTGAGGCACCTGTGCTGTCTTGCAACCGTCATTTGCACTAGCTCAGTACACGCATGTGTGACACACACAGCTCAGTACACGCACTACACGCACGTGTGACACACACACAGCTCAGAACACGCACTACACGCATGTGTGACACACAAAACGCCATCAGTTGCCAGTGAACATCATTGATAGTGAGACCAAGAGGCAGGCGTGAACGATGTTAGTTTACCCCTAGCGGGCACTAATACTATCACTACGAACACAACTGAGTGGCCGAGACTACCTTGTAGTGACGCAGGGTGGCACTAGCGCTTGTATCAGCACCAGCAGCTGACGCCATGCAGCTGACGGCCTCTGCCAGCCTCGCCTCCAGAGCCGCCTCCCTCTCTCTGTTGGCCGCCAGCACCCTGCTCAGCTCCGCCTCCGCCTCCTGCGCCCGCTGGCACTCCTGTCACACGCAGCCCACTCTCAGTCAAGTGACTGTGCCACTGGCTGTCATCTCGACACACTTATAAAGTCCAGAAGCAGTTGGACACACACGGGCTCACGTCGGGCCCCCCAACACTCTAAAGAGTGAACCTAATTTTCTCAAACAACAATACAAAGACCAAATGCAATCAGGCCCTTTGCATGGGGCACGGCTGCAGGGAGGCCCAAACAAGGCCGAGGGCACACTGACGCACCACATCGAGCTTGCGCCGGCCAAACTCTAGATGTCGCCAAAAGTACAGCACCATGCGGTGCTGAGGTAGGAGGCAGCACCGTTCAGTAATGCTGAGTTGCCACGAGTTTACATGAAGGACCATAGGGCAATCTTGTCTCAATAATATTTTCATGTCAATGTGCACGTATTTAAGAAAATAAAACAAAAACTGGGAAAGTCTCCTTGCACCCAGCACGGGACTCCCACATCTGACACTGCTAAACGTTCTACAAAATGGACAACATCTTGTAGTCCAGTCGGGAATTCCGAACGAAATCGGTTCCTACTAAAACATTCACCTCTTCACCTCATGTAGACAAACCTCGCTCCCATGGCAAATATTACCAACAGCAGTACACAAGAAGCTTTTCTTAGCACAAATAAGTGACCAGAACTGCTAATTTTGTTAACGCTCAACTGTGTTTCACTGAAGGAACTTGACAAGGCTGAGCCTCGTGCACTTCATTGCAGCGAGTACCTCCCTCCTCCCCCTCTACATAAAAGCTTGGCACCATTGCAACAGAGGCTGTCATTACAGCAACACAGCAGCAGCAGACCTGGTGCAAGGCAGCAGCAGCGGTGGCGTGTAACTGCTGCAGCTGCTCCACCTCGGCCAGCCTCGCCTGCCCCTCCTTGTCGCTGCTCGCCAGCCGCGCCTCCAGCTGCAATCACAGGCTCCACTGAGTACAAATGAAACCGAAGGCAGAGTTTATTGTGTCTGAATGAATACATATTGTGTCCAGGGTTGAGATAGACCACTGGGTAGCTCAGGGAGATGCAAATACATACAAAAAATACTAAGCTATATTCACTAACCATATCAAAACACTCTGATCAACTTTCATAAAACTTCTTTCCATCTACTGTAGAGTTTGGTCAGATTAACATAAAATTTGAAGATCCTATTCAAATTGAACATTCACTACAATGACTTCAGAGTTTTTTCAGAGAACTGATCACAACAAAGCCACTGAACTGCACGAGGGGGCCGGACCTGGCAAATGACGTTCTTGAGCTCCGTGATCTGCTTGTAGTGCTGCTGGGTGTGCGGCTCCTGCTGCAGCTGCTGCTTGTGATGGGAGCTGCGCTGCTGGAGGCGGTGCTGCGCCTGCTGCAGCTGCAGCTCTGCCTTCTCCCGAGCCTCCCGCTCCTCGGCCACCACGCGCTGGCACTCCCTGTCACGCGCAGCGAGGCAAGTCAGTCCTATTTCAAGTAATTCAAGCCAAAAACACTGAAACATTTCTGTTCTGTGTAATCTATCCACTTAATCTCAATTATTCCCAGTTCTAGAACAGTTCATCCCTTACTTCAAGCTTGAACATAGTACTTATTTTTTTTCTACCTCACAATTATCTAAATTTAAGTCGTTTATTTCAGTTATTTTTTTGAGACGGTTATACTGTTAGGTCAGCAGTAACTGATTCACTTTGTATATGTTGTCATCGACTATTGAAATTAATTTCTAAGCTTGTGGAGATTGACAGAAGAGTTGCACCTATGCCTACTTAGGGCAGAGCAGGGGTTGGAAGAGAGAGGCATGAATGTTAAATATTTCTTCATGGATTCCTGTGAGAGTCGTTTAATACTTAGATAATACTGAATAAAACACCACAGCCTAAATCGTGTTGAGAAATGTCAAGTAAGATTTATATGCAAGCAAGAAGAAATCATAAAAAAATCAGGATCTGGCTGCAAGCACTAGGTTGTCAACCCCTGGCCCATGGGAACATGCCTTAGTTTGACAGCAGCATCATCAGAGTCAGCTGTTCTTTCTGCCTGTAGCGCCTGCACCTTCTGTCGCAAGTCCCTTGCATTGGCCACAGCAGCAGCACGACTCTCCTCTAATTTCTTCACTTCTTGTTGTAACTGAAAAATAAAGATATATGTGTAGACACTAAGGTAAATGCATGAACTATGAAAAATTTCACTAAGAAATGAGCAAATCAATTACAGCAAGTTCAGGAATATAAACATTTGAGAATGAGCCTAACTTCAGCAGTTTAACATTACTAATTCTGAACTTCACTGAAAATAATTCACAAAAAGTTTGTTCCTCCTAATTATTGGTCACAAATGTGAAGAGTAACAGGATTGCTATTCATGATATTTCAGTAAGAAATGAGATAATTATAGAAAGTTAATACAATTATACAAATAAAATAAGCAAGCTTTTTTACCTTTTCCTTTTCACAAGCTAATGATTTACGCTCCAATAAGAAACTTTTCTGCAATCTGTCTTTCTCAGCGGACATTTCAGAGAGTGCCGTGCTGAGCTGCTGCAGCTGTGACTTCACACCATCCTCTGAACACTTGCCATCCTCAGATGTAGCTGTGCTAGCAGTGTCAGGGACCTCTTCACTTGGCTCCTCCAGCCTGGCATCTTCAGTCACCCCACTTGACACTGCTGCATTTTCCCGACCATCACCAGTGAAGGTGAAGTTGTGGGTAGCTTCAGCTGATGTTGGAGAAAGTCCATCAGCCAAGACTGCCGACTTGAAGGCAGCAAGGCCTGCCTGTAAGGCATCCCGCTCTTTGAGGAGAGCTTTGTACGCTCTTACAAGGTCTGCAAAATAACAGTAATAAGTACCAGAATCTTCATTTTATTTTACTAACATTCTTGTGTACCATAATTACTAAGTTATTTTGTGAATCATTAAACAGAAGCAGTTTTTACAGACAATTAGCTAGTAGTTTTCAGTAGTAATTAAATATTCTTAAAAAAACATGTTTAAATTATGTTAAATACATTTTAATTTTTAGAAAGTCAAGCTAATAATAATTATTAGATTGGCATTGATCATTTATCATGACAGAGTGCACACAAGTCAGTGTATACAATTTAGGACTTTTAAATTCAAAGGAGAACTATATGCATTCAGGAAGAACTTGACTGCTTTAATAATTATCACTCAATGCAAATTAAGCAAATTGCAATTAAATTTTTAACCAACATCATTTCTTTATCTTTATAAAGTTAAAATGAAATAATAATGCCATTGATATATCACTCATGTTCTTTTGACCATTTGCTAAAGTACGATTTTATCAAATTTATTTCCCAGAGACACCACTCAAATTTCACAAGAGCCAAAACAAGCTAACACTTCAGGTATATTAGGTGTTGCATATGTCACAAATACAATGCAAGTGAAAAAAATCAGAGCTTTACTTTACCATCAGTTGATGAATTTATCATTTCAAAACTAATATAGGTCTCAAGAAACATTTTTCAAAAGATAATTATGGCAAGAATTGATTGAAATGAAATAAATTACTAGAGAAATTGGCATACCTTTATCATAGGTACACTATTAGACTGCCCATGAAAGGAAAATAGTAATAAATCTTTGTCAGATTTTCTAGTTTAATAGACAAATTGTTTTATTTGAATTAAATATTTTTTGAGGCTGTAAGAGTTTTATTATTTAAAAGTAACATAAGGCTTTCATTCAGTGGCAGCATTTGTTAGGGTATTGACAAACTATTACACTTAAAATTTGATAGTTTTAATCAAAATAAACTTTTCACACCCTTTCTTAGCTTAGTTGGCAAGCCTACTAGTACACAGGGTGACAAGAGGTGCTTTTTACATGGGTTGCATTGCACCCCTAGGGTGTCCAAGGCATAGCTAAAACTGTTACATAACAATGCCCTCTGAAGATGCCAGTTCCATAGTGTGTGATAGATATACCTAATTAACCTAACTTTATAGCTTATAGCCTATTCCATGCCTCCTGAGAGTACGGTACATAAACAGTTATAATTAAAACTAACTAATTTAATTTTTTCTTTTTTTTATTAACAAAACTAAGAAATAGGATCATCAGGAAATTTCATCTCACCTCGTAGCTTTTTTTCGTAATGAGAAATTTGCTCTTTCTGCTGTTCGACAATGGTAGCAAGATCTTTTCTATTCATTTCACCGAAAAATTCCAATTATTGCCTGGAACATGAAAACACCACGTACAAACATTGCGTCACGGTCACTGATAATATACTAAAATGCAGATAGCTCCTCTAACACGCTACGTTGAGGAAAGTCACTAAAGTTTCAGTTAGTCTTTGCTTTTTATTTCCAAGTTAAAAGCCAACAGCGCGCAATAAGATATCATAATTTTAAAATTGATTAAAAGTTTATGCTTGATAAAAAATTTACACAAAAAAATGCCACAAAACGACTGTAAGTTGACTTATTCCTGCAAAATTGTATAAAATTGTCAAAGGATTTTAAGTATATTGGCTCTAGCCCTGGTTCTAATTCTGAACGTTTCGGCTAAAAACATATTTTTCTATTGCATTCTTGCTTCAACATGAATGTTATCAATACATAACATACAGCCAGCACCCAATCATTGAAGAATTAAAAAAAGCATGTTGTTTTAAACTTAAAGTTATGAAAGATACACTCGAAACTTACAAAGTAGCGTCAGAACAGCTATAACTTCTGTTTGACATTGCACTATTTTATTCTAGAAGCACGAATTTTACTCATTCACAACAACATATAACTAAATTTCAAACACTATTATTTCAACTTCCAGGTTTTATGTGGGTTTCAAGCCGTGGTTGTACGTTCCTTTTGGTCTGGATGGATAGTGAAACACAGGTTCTATAACGTTACTGAACTCATATATTTGCAGTCGTGAAGATTTGGTCTGCGGACGACTGTTAATGTTCTTCGTGGTGCGTGATTGTGTGGTTATGGTCTTTGTCGGTGGCTTCGACACGGGGGGCGACAGATCTTGAGCACGCCAAGGAGAGCTTTGAAGAAGGCCAGTAAAGGGTGTTGCTTGCTTGAAGTTGTAAGACGAGGAGATAATTTATAAAAAAAAATCATCCAATGCGTTGTACGTTGTCTACTGTACTCACACTTTTATGTGTTTTCATACAGCTTTCAACGTAATATGAAAATAAGCTCAATGTTCTTAGAGCATCACAATACCTTAACTATCTACTCTAAAATAATACCATGGCTTAACCAAACCGTTTCAGCAACTGATTTTCAAATCTCTGTTTAAAATATTTGTTTAATGTCTCATAGATGGGCTCCATGGAATATTGCTAGGGTGATGGCATCGTAACCGAGAGGACCCTGGTTCAAATCTCGGCTCAGTCGTCGAGGCATTTTCACGTAAGAAGGGAGTACTTCCCTTGGAAAAGAAAGTTTAAGCCACACATTCCTCACATCCCTCACCACGCCAATAGTTGTAAGGCATCGAAAGCCCAACGATAAAACATGTTGGAATTAATACAGGTTCAAACACATTCATTTAAGACCTTTGATATCTGGGTTGTTGTTCTTTTTTATTAAAGTTTACCCGGTGAGGTGTTCCAAACATTCCTACTTGAAGTTTTAGTTCACCTTGCCTAAATTGTTTTGCCTTCAGCTTAGTGGATATTATTGAGACTTCATGAGGGAAGCAAGACAATATGTTTTCAATGGTTGAATTTGATTAAAAAATACTTAAATAAAATTAAAATTGATATACGTTTCCTATTAAAGTTTGCATAAAAATATGCATGTTCGTCCGTGTACTTCAATATCGACTCATATATGTGTATGTATACCTTCATAGATGACCATTAGTAGTCATTAAAAAGTTTATTTAGGACCTCCTAGCATTCAGAGGCTTGTATCCTCTTGCACAAAGGTGATGGGTCATCCGAACACTTTTACTTCTCCAGACGAGCACTGAATAATTTTCCTGTTATGGAGGATATTTCGTTCTTGACCCGTTCAGGTACATACACAGCCTTGCATTGACTGTATTAATTAACTTTCTGGTAGAAACATAAAATTCATTGCATCCACCATTGGCAAAAAAAACTGCATCAAGAATATCGTAATTTACATGAGCAATTCACATGAGTAATTAATACAAGCAATTGATATGAGTAATCCATACAAGCAATTGTAATGAGTAATTCACACGAGTAATTCACATCCACCTCCGGCGAGGAAAACAGCACCAAGAATATCGTAATTCCCATGAGCGAACTATGATACAAAACTATCACATGACGTCTGCACAATCACGTTATGACTTACTCATATGTGATGAGTCTCAATTTCACCTGCCAGACTATCCAGTTTCTTCTACCGAATTTCCGCATGCAATTTCTCAAGGACAAGCTATGTAGCCTTGAATAAATCATCTTTCGTGCGTTGTTGAAACGATAAGGATCTCCATCCTACGGTCACAGTGTTTCATCGCAAGTTGCGTATTCTTAAAAAAGCTGTAGTTTAAGTCAACATTCGCAAAAAAACTGGCTGTCAGACAAACCCCTAAAATGAAAAGCAGGGCACATTAAACTATAAACAAGTCACCCTGAACTACGTAAACAAAAACTATACAAATTTGTTGGTTGTGTCAATGGACATGAATCAAGATTGCGACTAATTTCCTCATTAAATCAACGCCAGGTAAAAACGCTATCTGAAGTTCGTCATGTTCCGGAAGTGGTGTGCATCATCCTCCTCGCTTAGTCGGAAGAGGAGAAACGCGGAAATTTTTCTTTTCCGTGTACCGCTTGTCTGCCTGACCCCGGCACGTCGCTCGCTCGACTAGCATTTCCGTTACCCAAACACACTAGCGGTGAACCCAAAGGTAGGTGACGTAGAGGATGGTGTTAAAATATCAATATGCATTAAGAATGTGAGAGAAATAAGAGCACTTGAGCTGCCCTAGGCTATGACGCATTGACTAATGCAAAGATTAATGATCATCAGAATTAGGGCATGACAGTGCGCGACACGAGGCCTTCATTACCTTAGTTCACCTTCGCCAGAGCGAAGTTTATCTTTAGAGAAAAAAAGTAGCTGAGATGCACGAGCCGCTGGCATGTGCTGGTGCACTCACATGTGGATCCGGTACTCCCACCTCACTGAAAGAAAATGGCACACAAACTTATGTCATAAATGTATTATGACATGCTTTTTCGAGCCATGCGATAGTAAGACGCATTTAGTATATCATCCGTGACACACGTAAACTAATTTTACGGTATTTCATACGAAAGTTTAACTGACACACACTGGCTACTCGAAAGTTCCACACAGAAATTGAAAATGAAATAAAATGAATAAAAACAAAGAATATCACAAGTTTCGGTACCAATAGCTACCTCATTAACTTCCCCTGTCGCTGAAGTACGACAATATGGCTTACCTTACGGGCAAAAAGAACACATCAATGTACTATAACCAAGTACACTAATCTATTATTCTGAAATGACTTTTATTGAGGTGAGCACACTCGAAGCACCCATTCTGCACAGGATCTCATAGCTATGAACACTCTCACTCACAACCTACCGCAGCAGCCCCGAGCTGATGAGTGATGGTTGGTACACCAGGTGTGTCATAATTCCTCTCAGTGTAAACGGAAGACACAGAATCAATCTATGCACATCTTACCCTATTAAAATGCTTCACGAAACGGAATTAAACTTTGAAATTTTTTAAATATAACGTATATTCTCTGCTCTACTTTTGTTGGCATGATTTCCAAAATCATTATTTAAAAATTCCGTGTGTATGTTGAGAGAGTAAAATGAACTTATCAGAACGCAGATATTAAAATGAAAAGGTATTAAATAGTCTAGAACATATAGCAGGAGTAAGAAAATTGGTATTGAGTAATAAATACATGCTGTGTACTAACCTACCTGCCAAATGCACGCAGCCATATCTTGCCAAGTTCAAGTGCGTAGGCCAGGGGCAATACAACGCAGGAGTCAGCAGTTCCACAGCCAATGCAGCACTCTCTTTAAGCTTAGTGCGCTTACTTAGCACATATACATATATTGGGCAGCACCTCATGCCTATAGAGCATGCAAAAGTGAGCTCAGTAACATTTCATGGTCATCTAACAGTAGCGAGCAATGCAGGTGCGGGTGCCCACACACTGCCGTGACCTTGAGCAGCCGTTCTACATAAGAAAGCTCGTGTTCATCACGACGCACTGCTGCAGTGGGCTTTGCAAGAACAGGTCAGGTGTAAAAAGAGCTCTTCAAAATGTGGAAGAAGGTGAGAACTTTTTGACTGTTTTCTCGCGGTTGCAAATGTTTATGAAATTTCCGGTGGCTAATTTTGACGAGGTGATAAGCTTGGGAGCAGAAAATTAACGAAGCAATCACGAGGACACAGAATTCAATGAGGGAAGGGAAAATAATTTCCTCAGTAGGGATGCTTGTTTTTATGTTTGTATTCTCACATAGTGCATCGTCAGGGAACGAAAAAAATGGTGTAATCGTGGCTGGATGGAGGAAACCGGCGTCTGTGACGGCCTCAACATTGCACAACAGCTCATGTCCGCTAGCTGAGGTCACGGGACATGTCAAAGATGCCCTCTGCCGGGATTCTATACCATTTAAAAGTCGAATTAAACGAATTGAATGTATCTTTGTTAAAAATGAAAATAGATTTACTTTAAATGAAAATAGAGTTTATCGAAATCAAAGCGAATACGTGCTTTATGTTAATATTGCATTTTTTGTTTAGTTTGTGTGCCGTGTTCAGGAGATTTTGTATGTGCTGTGAATCCTAACTGGAATATAGTCATTTTACTCTCTGACACCAGAGTTCTCCAACTGAGCAATGTGGGGCTAAGTTCGTTTGTTTTTTCTGGGTCCAGCTGCTGGCCATCATCATCTCGGGCCTTTTGATTTGGGTCCGCCACGCCAAGGCCCAGGGCTCGGCCTTCATCACCCTGGCCCACCTTCTGCAGGGCCTGGACCCGTCAGGGCCCCCCAGGCTGGTCCAGGACCACCACACCGACGCGTACCTCTTTGATGACATCGCTGACGACCGCGGGTCAGAGGATGGCGAGGATTGAAGGTCTCAACAAAGTTAAATTTAAAAGGAAGCTACGAGAGCAAGCCGGCGAAGAGGAAACAGAAAGCAGAGTGAAGTTCGAAGCAGAAACAAAGCGTGATGATGAGAAAAGAGAGTGAAAGGAGGGAAGAAGAACTATTTAAGTAAAGAGCTACAATGAACAGGATTAATGATAAATAAAGAAAGGCGAAGGGAAGAACGAGGATGAAAAGCGTTGAAGAAAGTTAGTCTCAATTCTTTCGATGATTTCCTATGAACGTTCGTGGGAGCGGAATCAGGAAACTGAATTTTGCCAAAGAATATTGTTACGTACATGATAAACTGTACCTTTATAAAGCTAGAACGAACATTACTTAGAAAGAGAAGGGGCAGGAGAAGAAGTAATGAAGAAAGTTCGAGAAATAATTAAAAACATATAATTCTGTGATAGGTTATTTTTAAATCAAAGCTAGTGTTATTTATTGCTTGAGTGTAAATATTGTGGTATTACTTCTGAGTTGTGGCAACCTTCCAAACCTAAACAAAGTTGTGATATGATTTCTATGCATGGAGAACTTGAATGATTTTATTCTATTCGAATTCAACGTGCCTCATTTGTGTAGATAGTTAGCACACCTACAGTACATTCTGCCAATAAATTTGCTACCTTATGGAAATAAAGCAACTGTGTCCATTTTGTCGTTGATTATCAATCAGTTGTTCTTTCTAAAAAAATTGCGCACCGTATCCTGAATTTTCATTACATTTCGGACTACGGCAGCGATGTGAGTTGCGTCGGGAGCTCCTCATCCGCACCGGCGGACCAGCCGTGCTCCTGTGGTGCAGGCGTCCGGGGGACTGTGAGTGGGGAGCTGTAGTCTTCTTCTAATTAGTCATGAAGGAATTATATTCGATGGTTAGCAAGGTAGTCAGATATTCGATGGTTAGCAAGGTATTCTGATATTCGATGGTTAGCAAGGTATTCTGATGTTCGATGGTTAGCAAGGTATTCTGATATTCGATGGTTAGCAAGGTAGTCAGAGTTAGCTCGTTAGAAATTGTTGACGAATGATAAGTGCGTATGACGTCGTAATGTAAAGTGTGTAGTGTCGCGAGGCTTCAGGCCTTAATTAAAGCAAGTCATAAAGTAATAATATTATTCCGAGTCTGCATTCTGGCAAGTTTGCATGAGAATTTACGCGGCATTTTGTTGTAAGCTTCCTATTTAACCAAAGTACTGAACATCCCTATTTCGCTTTATTTATCACATGACCACAATTTCATTCAGAGTTCTTTAACATAATGCTCACTGCGCTGGTCCCACCTCAGCTGACCAGAGGGGGCAGGGCTGACGCACACCTCCAACAACCGTCTCTTGCCTCCACCATTTAATAATACATCGGTATTGTTCTGACGTATGCTATACATCCTGCAGGTGCCCTTAGCACCGTCATTCATGAAGTTGTAGGCGCGCTTCAATTCTCATCCCGTACAATTCCTAGCAGCTCCGATGACACTGCAGTTGTGAGCTGCCTAGACAAGACACGGCACGATCTCCCAGCTTTTTCAGTCACGTAGAAATAACACGTGTTCTACCGCTCGCTTGGATTGAGTAACTGTACATATGAACACGCTGCCTCCGACGCGGCCCACCGGTGGGTCATGTTGCACCCCTAAAACAATACCAGCGTTGCGGGAGGTGCGTCAAGTAAAATTAAGGATTTGATTGTAGTCCTCGTTTGTAACACCATCTTACGGGCTGGGTGCCTTGACGTCACGATCATGAAATAAGCTTCATGACATAGATGGAGGGAATTTTTTATTGGTGAGTAATGTGTCTCAGTTTGGGATAATACAAAACGTTGGCCTTCACGCGGCGTCGCCATAGCGTCCAGTGAGACAAAAACGTTCGTCCGTGCTGGTGAGGCGGCCAGGTGAGGTCACGTGGTGTGGCGGGTGCTACGGTGCGTCTTGTCGTATTGCGATGTTGTGTAAAATATCTGTGCAGGGTAGAGATAATTTCTTAGAATTAAATGGATAAAAAGTTACAGACAGTTCACTCATTGCAAGACCTTTACGCATGCCATTTTTTTCTTGCGAGACGAACTGATTTCCGCCGTGAATGGAGTGTATGAATAACTGCAATGATACTGAGAAATTTTCTCCTTATCACACTTGAGATATGCGCAGTGTTGATTAAATTTAGTCTATCAATCAATTAACTAATTATTAATTTTAGTGAGGCTGAGAAAAAATGAGCGCAGGAACCACGAGAAGCCTCTAAATTCCTCAATGAAATAAGATGGGTGCCAGTCTTAGGTACAGAGTCTCAACAGAGAGGCTCGGCTGCGACGCGTTCAATTATTCTAATGTGTAACATCTTGGCTAGATGGAATTAAATATTGCAGTATACAAATCCAAGTACTTAAAACTTTTGTTAAAGATGTCAAATCGTCCCATTAACAGCATACTTTCCAATGAGAATCTAAACATATTTAAAATCTCAGGACAACTCGCTCCGAGCAGAAAAACCTTGAAACATTTCCTCATTACAGGCTTTGTTATCGCTTTCGGTGCGGGCTTAGCGCGATGGGAGCGACATGGCGGCACTGAGCCTGTCTTCTTCAATCCACGAATCGAAAAGATTTCAAGCTGAAGCTTCTCTCTGCCATTCTCAGCTCTAACCCTTCCGAGACGTGTTGGCGAGGGGTCAGACCTACAACCCTCCACTGGGGTGTAGGAGAAGTGAGCTACAAATCCAAATCTTCCCACTGGGGTTGGGGAAAGGTAGACTTCAGATGTTCAGCCCCTTTTGCGAGGGCGTCAGAATGCGACACTTCAAAGGACTCGCAATAAAATAAAATACGGTTCGAGTCGCTGAAGAACGAAACCTGTTTCTGGAGATCAGCCAGAGGACTCCAAAATAACCCGCAAACAACGCCCATGCATTGCAGCGGCTAGATTAGAGGAATGAAAAGGTTCCGATTCAAGAAATGAGAACAACTTTGAGGAGCCCAAGGCAGGGCTGACGATACATGAAGCCGATGATAGAGACCGTTGTTGCCTCGCTGCGCTTCTCACGAATTGCGTGCAGGAGATGTCGTACTGATGAGGCCGCAGGTTCTGCACTGAAATGAGCAATCACAATGCAACGACTTTGAAAAGATGTTTTTCTACTCCTCAACATGGTGCCCAATAGTCACAACCAAATGGCGCCTGTACCCAGCAAGCATCATACATGCATTTCTAGGAGCAGCGAATGCGTATTTCTTGAATTCTAGTATTCTCTAGAACACTAGTGCGACGCTATGCTATTTCTCAACACTAGCCTGTGCCACTATTATGTAGTTAAGGTGAACCGTCAACTAGCATCGTAACTACTAAATGATCCTGTAACTATCATCAAAGCTTGTTTAAGGTCACTGCTGACAAAACGATACAGTATAACGTTGATGCTGAAATTCACAACTAATTACGTTGTCAAAAAATCGTTCGTTAGAATTTCTGTGGCATTACCTATCATTTATACAGTATTAACTACAATTTGTGCAGGTTTAACTATCATTCCTTCATCATTAACTATAATTTCTGAAGCATTAATTATAATTCATGTAGCATTAACTATCCGTTCTGCAGCATTAACTATCCCTTTTGCAGCATCAACTATCCCTTTTGCAGCATTAACTATTATTTCTGAAGCAATGACTATAATTCCTGCAATATTAACTATCATTCAAAATTAACGTGCGTCATCATCACCTCAAGTTGGCAAAGCTCTTATCTAAATCGTTATTGGTTAGTCATGTTGATGAAATAATTTAGCGGGAGAAGATCCGGTTTCACATCATGAAAGCAGCGCAATATCTACACACACAAGTCGTTTCTGCGAGATTCTTACTTCGCGGGAAAATTTTTGATACTGGCCTCAAATTCGCACTTTTGCGTCACAAGTCTTGAGTGAACTCTCAATTGCCTCGCGTGTTGTCCGAGTAATGTCTTTTAGCTCTGTTTTTTTCGACAAGTTTTTACTTCCGAAATGTCGTTGAATTTTATGGCAGAGTTAAAAACTGCGACGTAGCCCGGCCAGCACTGGTGCATGTAGCTCTGGGGGAAAATGTAGCTCGTGTTTTTTCCCGAATTTCCATTTTTTCTTTGGTTGAGTTTGAGGCGAAATTTCGGTGGCATTTTTTTCGAATTTCCATTTGAACTTTTGAGTTTGAAGGGAAATTTAGGCTGAAGTTTTTCTAAATTTCCATTTGACCTTTTGAGTTTGAGGTGAATTTTCGGTTGCGTTTTTTCTGATTTCTATTTTTTTCTTTGGAGTTTCATTTTTTTGGATTTTTGTCATCATCTCCTGCCGAATGCCACGTAACTTTGTTCAGATCATGTATTATGAGCGAATATTTTATTTCTAGTTCCATCTCAAACCTCAATTTGTAAATTTTCTTCTCCACATTACTCCCATTCTATATTCGGATACTCGGATGAGGTTCTACACCTGCGTATTCCCTCATTGTTCTATTTATTATCCCAGTCATAGAAACTATACTTCGTTTTTAATAGCAGTTAACTCACGTGTTTTCACTTTATCCTTCTAGAATTTCGTTAAAATTCGCTTTAGACGCGAGGACTTTTTTAATTTTGAATAAGAACATTTCCGCTTCTACTCACAAATTAGTTTTAGACAAGCAGACCTTTTTAATTTTTTATCCGAACATTTCTGCTTTTACTCACAAATTGTCACGAAGAGCACGTCTTTCACACTCTTCTTCAACTCTCATTCCCCTCTGTAATTTTTCCAGTTTTGATTTACTTATTTAGTTTCAGTGACGAATTTCACACTCTAGTCACTGTATTTTTCTTATTTCTGTTTTTGTTTTGGTGTGCTCGAGAAGTCCTCGTTTTTTCTCCAGTATTTTTGAGACACAAGTTTCGATCCACGGCGATTTCTCTCGTCCATTGAGCATTCCCCTTCCCCTCCCCTCCATAGGGGGGTGCCCCGCTGTGATATAAGGGATAAGCCCCATAATGACCCTGGTGGGGGAGAGGGGACGAGTCGAGGATGGAAGGGGGCAATAATGTGTCCTAAAGAAACATTTCTATTGTGGCGTGATCATATATCCTCGTAATTCTATATAAAGGTACAACTCGACGACAGTTTTATTGTCATCGAGACTTCAAAATGCGGAATATTTGGTCCCAGGCGCCGAGCAAGAAATCTGAAAAATTTCTCAGAATCTGCCTTCTGAAAAGTGTTTAATTTCACTGCCGTAAAAATATTCACGGCTACACAGTGAATTTCTGCTCATTGATTGCTCTTTCCGTTCCATCTGTGTCATCTATTCAAGCATGCAATAAATTTCCTAAGAGAGAAGGAATGAAATAATGGAAATAATGGTACGAGAATTCCCTTCGACACCTCCTTCGTTGGTCTGTGAAAGATTCATTCGGAATGCAGACAGAACCTTGAATCGGTACATGGTGCTAGAATGTGCTTCATGGGTTGAATAGACGAGCAATGATTGATCAATTAATAATTATAATACGTGGAAATAATTCAGAGGAGGTGTTTACCTTGTTTTCGACCTTGCTTTGAATAAATCCGCTCCCTGAGTGCCCATCTCAGGGGCACGACTGGCTTTAAAATGAAGCAACCCAGACGCTAATCTCCATGTCTCACGTGGCGTCCTCACCGAGCACCAGCAGAGGTCGAGCAAATGTTCGTATAGTTTTGAACAAATATGAAATGTCATTCTTCGCGTTGGTTTTAGGTCGTCATGTCTCAATAAATTAGAATTTTGCACGCACCTGCTACATCAGTGTTGGAATACTGTCATCAACAACGGAGGCTAGCACGATGAGGTAAATGATATTCACTACACGGTCAGAGAACTCGATGAATTACATAAAAATTATTCCTTCGGTGTGAACTTTAAATGTATGATGCACAAGTCCGTAACGTGGCTCATTAAAGGCATTATTGAGACATGAATACCAGCCGCGACCATTATTGGGTTAATGATCCGAAAGCGACCTCCTCAACTCGACGACCCTCACAATCACGGCCCCTTGATCCACACCAGCACCTGCTACGCACCATCTACCCTACAGGATGTCCGCAAAATGATGGCCCATTTTCTAGCGACGCGAAATCATCTTTCCGTTTTCTATAAAACCTTCACGCATGGGGGACCACAATAGACTTGGGGTGGTTGTAGCGCGGCACGGCGTGGTGCCACGCAGCGGGCTCACGTGGCTGCACACCGCAGCTACCGGGTGGGGGACAGAAAACATTTATCCAAAGATTACAATGTACAAAAAAGCCCTAATATTACAATAAAACGCACTGCGAGGATGGATGTAGCCATGAAAAATACTTGGCCGAAATTTGTGCTGTACATTGTAGCAGCGCAAGCTGTTGTTTAAATATCTTTCGAATGAATGTTTATATAAATAGTTCTCTCAAACTACACATAATGTATGTATTAGATGTATATGAATGTAAAGTAGAGGCAGGGGGAGCAGCTCTATGCTCATGTCCACTCTTATTTAGAAGCGAAAATACGTATCAGTATCCGTTTTTAGTTAGTTTACATTTACAGTACTATGCTACAGCACAACGACCCAACCTGAGGTGCTACACCTTGGGTAGGTCAAAAGCCCTTCACATGATCAGTCAATGTCTAAAGACAGTACGGGAGACACCCAACTATGGGCATAGAGGGCTGTAATAAAAAAGCAAATCACTTGATACTGCAGACTTTGACTTCTAACATGGTAGCAGATCGCTCTCTGCAATTGATGATAGGAGTCAAAAACATAAATTAATGTACAAATACGTGCAATATTTCGTCATACACGGTGAAACAGAAAGTTACATATGAAACACAGACTATAAATCGAGAACATAGAGTTGTGCATGTGACTAAGAACATATATGGAATGAAACAGTGCTGTCTTAAAGTACAGTTATGGGTACATTATAGTAGCAATAGTGTTAGATCTTTTAATCCTTACAAAATATTACGAAACATTGCTACAGTTTATCACTGCTGCTATTACAAAATGTAACGGAAAAGAATTGAGCGTGAATGGTTGTGCACATGAACGTGAAAAATATATACTTCGGTGAATTTAAACGCAATGAGGTATCGATAATTCAAAGAAAGAGTGCGGTGTAACGAGAATTTTACGGTTCTACATTTCCCTGCTCTGCACAACATTAACTAAAATTGCCGCTAGAACTTCACACTCATAGAGGGTCAGCTGATGTAAGGGAGAGGTGCGCAAACGAATGAGAAACATTATTTTTGATGCAACGGTTCGAAGGTTGGTATAATGTTGTTTATTACCGTAAAATGAACTTCGTCAGGTACTACGTTTGATATGACCAATGCAATTAATTATCCACTAAAGAAAACGTTAACCTGAGAAGTGCTAAGTCTTAAATGTACCTTCGTGTTGAACGGAAAACATCTAATTGAACTAGAGGCGCCAACTCAACTCATTACATGGTTGACTTACAAATTATACTTCATAGCTGAGGACTGTTAGTCTGTTTTCTGAAAAAATTTGGGGCGCTACAGAGCAAGCAGAGCTGGTGTAATTACAACTGAATGTTTACCGGATCATTGTATTAGAGCTGCGCTCTCCCACTTGGCAACTCAGTTCTTCAACTTGGCAACTTGACACATGAGGTCTCCCACTCGGCACCCTGACACATGAGGTCTCCCACTCGGCACCCCGACACATGAGGTCTCCCACTCGGCACCTTGACACATGAGGTGTGTAACTACTGAATCCAGAGCTGTTTAGTTTACATCAAATATTTAGAACTAATGAGGTTTGGAAGGCTCGTCCGAAACGTCCAAATGTTAAGAAAACATTTCTCAACTACCTTGTGTCAAGCCTCCGCGTTTAGTGATTCAAATCAAATTACCCTGAAGTAAATTTTGTATTTCTAATTAGACTTCTTTATTTGGCGGTGTGCCCTACAATACATCCCCATCTAGGTAACGCACTCGGGGACTTCCCCAACTGGAACTATGGCACCTCCATTGACATGGATCTCCTCCT
>VOMN01030472.1:0-16788 GCA_014899125.1 Orchestia grillus
CGGACTGTGGGGCAGGCATGCAACTGTGATCATCACCACCGTGATCCACACAATGACCACCCTGATCCACACAATGATCATCATCACCACCGTGATCCGCACAATGATCATCATCACCACCGTGACCCACACAAAGACTTGAGAGGCACACCGTCACGGCGTGTTCACGAGAAGCATCAGTCAGTGAGGCAAATTAGAGCGTCGCGTCGAAGGAATGATGAGCAGGCAGAGAAAAAATCCCAGAAAACGAATTGGGGTCGTCGGTTACTTAAATCTCAAATGACCAGCATGTCGTCCACGTAACTCAGCAAGTTTTGCAGCTTTAGATCAGAATATAACTCACTGTAAGCGTGGATTAAAAAAAAAGCTCAAAAATAAAAATGCAGATGAATTAAAACAAAAATTCCCAGTGCAACACAAATGCAGAAAAAGATGAAAAATAGCTGGTTTGGGTACTGAATATTTGTACAGCCTGCGGACGACGTACGAGAGCGGGATTGTAAGCTGAAGTGCCACCAATTCGCACATGTTACTTCTTTTACTATTTTTTTCTAGATAAAGGCTGAACAGTTTTGCGACGATTACTTACTGAGGAACTAACTTTCAAGAGTACTACGAAATTTGGTTGCATGTAAAGTAATAGTCGTGATCCTGGTTGAGCTACCGCGTTCCTACCTCATTAATGAACTCGCCCCAGAGTAGTGTTTGAAATTGAGTTTTCCGAAACTTGCGGTGTAATCAAACTTGAGGAACATCCTCAGACCTTCTCGCACTTGCCAATTTACGAGCTCTAGAATTTCGCAGGAATTATTCCAATCCAGTGGGGGTTCGTTAAATTTATATTCGAACGTTAATTCCGAGGAGGAATTAATCAGTGACTTTGTGTTGATGTTTTTAATTAAAGAAGCGAAAGCTGAGGCCGGGATCAGGAGGACTCCCGATATTGAATTAAGTCAAGCGTAATTAAGGCTCGAGCTTCTCATTATTGCCCACAGCGTGAAGATCTCTTAGCACCCATTTGTGCCGACCACCCCAGCCAGGACCCGCGGTACAGTACGGTGAAGAGATCAGGTCTCTGCCTCGGCACCGTCACAACTCGAATGCGTTGCCGAGGTCAAATGGTTTTCAGAAGATACGTTGGTTGGGGCGAATGTTGGGGTTTAGTTTACATTGATAGTGTTTCATCATACTGGAGCAAAAGCCAACTATGTGGGCGGTAGACTGATCCAACTTAAAAAATTTGGCTTCACATGCCATCGGCCACTGTCGACACAAGTAGATGAGCATTGTGGTGGTTGCATTTACCTGGTCGCTGTTCACATATTTCTGTAAACATCGGAGTTGTTGCAATTACACGGTCATTGTCGACACATGTGGAACCATGGTTGTTGCATTAACGCGGCTACCGGCGACTTCACAAACCGGGAGCATGCGCTGCCTCCTCGTCATTCACCGTTAACAGGTTAATCTATACAGTGATGTCGGTTGAAGATATTGCATATCATCTATTCTATTGTGATCTCTAAATACCTTGGAGGAGTTACTAAAACACAATGGTTCACCGTTGTTTTGAATGACAAGGGTGTTGTTGTTTTAAAGGCTAATCCCCGTACGCAGGTCTGTCAGGTAAGTTCAGTAGCAACAACTCGATGGCTGAAAACTAGAAGTTATTCAAAAATAACTTTCAATACTGCAACAAGCTTCTGATTGGTCATCGATCTGCGGAATGAATTCTCTCGCGGATGACTTTTAAACACTATATTTGACTCCATTTTTCATCAGCCACTGGCCAAAAACTAGAAATCAGCAGTTTTCTTTTTCGCGTAATGAGCTCCTCTCGTTGATCCTCGATAACCCTCATTGACTAAACACGGCAGATTTGCGATAGGAAGCTGCACAAAGCCGGCGCCAGCCCGTCATGACCAGCTGATCAGATAAGGTGATGACAACCATCAGTAGGGACCAGCGCTAAGGAAGACCGCTCAGCCTCGATTTGCATGGTTAAATTGACTTGGATAATCTTCACGACACGTACGATTCAGAGGCACTGACTTAAGGCAGGCACGTGCGTGAGCATTATCTCCTTCACAGTCATATTCAGTTCAAAAGACACCACTAATGAGCATTAGAAAAACAAAATGAACTATAGGTGTCTGAACATATAAGAACGGCATTAGAATGTGGGACGAAGTAACAGAAGTAAATTGAGCTCATGAAAAGTAATAGAATCTCATTATGCTCATTCGAAAAGAAACGCATCCCAAATCGTGTGAATGAGATGTAGTAGTAAAGCAGACTTTGCCTTGAAAGAAACTTTATTCGAATCAAGTCGGCATTACAACGTATTGGTACTGCAATGCTTTATAATTTCTGACAGGACGTATTGACGGGCTCCCGAAGCCAAGCCGGCACCCAGATGTACACCTGGGTGCCGTCATGTTCTATCAAATGCACACCTGGGTGCCGTCATGTTCTGTCAGATGCACACCTGGGTACCGTCATGTTCTGTCAGATGCGCACCTGGGGGCCGTCATGTTCTGTCAGATGTACACCTGGATGCAGTCATGTTCAGTCTATCTAGCCTTGCGCAAGCACTCCATGACCACATGAAAATCAGCCGTAACACACGGGGATTCGAACCCGCAACCTCCTGAATAGAAGCCTAGCACGCTAGTGCTGCGCCACAGAGCCTTAGTGCCTGGTACATGTGTCCACGCATTTAAGTCTTCCAGGTACAGATAATAGGGTAGTGCTTGTTGCTAAATAGCCAATTTCGATGCAAATTCTCAAGCACAGATTCAAATTTAAAAAAATTATACGCAGACTCACAATTTTTACGTTCTTTCAGCGCTATGCTTGAACAATAGAAGTCTTGCAGCATTTCGTTTGGTGGTGCAAGTCAGGTAGCAAAGGACATCACAGTCTCAAGTTTGCCTCTTGCACGCTGTGATGTGCTCCCCAGGGTGTTTGAGTCTAGTCCCCCTCCATCCCAAGTTGGCGCCGTGCAAAACACTGAGAGCGAGACTTCCCATAACTCGCCCTATGAGAACAGGTCTGGTCTCTATTTGAACATTGTTCTATTACCCAGAATTGTTGAAGCGTATTGAAGGTTTTTCTCGGAACTCGGGGGTGGTTTCAATAACTCGCGGGATTACACACACACTCCGTTCGTGAACAGAGACGTTTGCGGTGCTGCTGAGAGTACGAAATGAAGAGCCAGCGTTACGATCAACATGTTTAATTGCAAGTCCTTCGGAAGGTCTTCATTCCGTGATCAGGGCAGAAATATGGGGTGAAGGGAACGGTGAAAATTCCCAGATTGAGCCAGGTTTTCAATTCGTTTAAGTAGTGGAGTCTAAATGTGGGCCAGTGAACAGGTTTAATATAAATAAGAACGTGGTAGAGAAAAATAATTAGTTTTTTCCTAAATCTTTGTTTTTTAATTGTTTAGGCAAAAACAAAATGTTGCCCATTTAGGTTTAGTTCTAAATTCGATAACAAGCACTAAGTTTTGTCCAGAAAAAGCATTATTTTTAACTACACAATTTCAAACCCACTGTTCCTTCATTCTGAAAATGCCTTCAATTTCAACAAACTATTAATTTATACGGATGAAAACAATCCATACAGTTCTCACGAAAAGGCCAGACGCGGTGCATGCGTTAAAACTTACGATGGAGTGCAAGCTTTCTGTAAAAAATACGTCAAAATTCAGTGTTTCATGACCCGCACTACTGATCGAACTTCACGAGCTTGAGAACAAGGACGACGCGCCCTCTTTGCTTTTGGTGCAAAGTGTTACGGTTCTATCACCTCTCACGAGCTCAATCTACTGTAGTTACTTTGGCCCACATCCTGCGTCACAGAGCGTGGCACCGACACGCATCTTTGAGTCCATTTCTTGAGAGAAGTCAGACTGGCGAAGACAAGCATTACAGGATTTTGCGGGCTCGGAGCGACTTAGAAATGGCACGACTGCTTTAATTATCATTGAAGAGTTGTTTATCTCGTGGGCGAGCGCCTCTACGGGAGCACATCAAAGCAGGAGGCGACAAAGTCGGACTGTAAAGCAGTCCCGCTAGCGCAGGCACCAGCTTTTCTGAACTAATGTAGCGCCCACGCTGCCAGTTGTGTAATCTTCTCCATCCCTTTGTTTGTTCTCAATCCTTTCGGATACTTTTAGCGTGTTTTACGAGGCATTGCCAGAATTCATTCTTGCACACCACTAGAATCCGTAACAGCAAAACGCGAAGATGTGCGTTTTGAAGACCGGTTGCTTGCGATAAACGGTGGTCTGCTTCTCTAAACCTGCACGTAAGGAACACATGGAGCAGCTACCAAGTGACTGTATTAAAATCACGTTAAAAATAACTCCATGTGTTTAAACTCACAAGTTTCGTATCGTTTTCCTGCACAGGGGTATATCTAATACCGAAAATAGTCCCGACTTCCTCAGCTATATCGGATATCACAGACTTTCAAGTCCACTATGTTCATGCAATTCTACCCCGGCTTTCGGTAGCACAGCCCTGGCTTGGCCCCTCATTATTTTGAACTCGCATAAATTACCCTTTTTCTGCAGAGAAATTCAATCACTAGAAGGGTGAGGGTAGGCAGGCAACCGAGCAGCAAGCGCACGCCCACGGTTTGCGTCATGGGAAATTCCCGCTCGCAAATGACGACTTGGGGCGCGGGGCCCCCGTATGTTCGGGGATAGTGGCGACTTGGGGCGCGGGGCCCCCGTATGTTCGGGGATGGTGGCGACTNGGGCGTGGGGCCCCCGTATGCTCGGAATATTCCCAAGAAACGAGCTTCTCGGCGACAAGCAGATCTCGGTCGATCTACAGGGCGCTTGACTCTTTACCGGCCGAGTTACTTGGTGATAAGGTTGTATTTAGCTTTGAGCGGAAAACTAGCTCCAGCCTTATGTATGTATGCATTATGGCTGCAGTAGCTTTGCACGAAGTATTGGCAGCATACTTATGAAACGGAGTTTTGAAACCCACGCAGAAAGTTAAAGGTACCAACTTATTTTTAAATGAACGAAAATTTGCAAAAGCCGTCGCCCACACTGAGTGAACTTATTTGCATGTTCACCCTAACTTTGAATGAAAAAAAATAGTATTTAAGACTAAACCGTATTATTTCTAACGCCCATAATTTTACGCAAGGGTCCTTGTAAGGTAAAAATGCGAGCACATGCAGCTCGCCCTCAGGTCTAGGACTCCTATAGGACCGTTCGAAACTCTGACTTGGCTTTGTTGCTTAATGAGTCAAACCTGAAATATGTACCTGAATATTAAAACAAAGATAATATTAGGTAATAATTTTCCCAGAGTGGTAGGTAGACGCACCATATACAGGCTACGACTGCACGATGGTGACGCAATAAAGAATTCAGCACTTGATGGAGCGTACACGTACCGCACTCCTCGTACATTTAGAAGTCCTCGCATGAGCTACACTCGAGCTGGTGTAGCCCAGGTGCTGTGTTCGCAGCAGAGGTGCAGTGGGCAGGGCTAGTAGTGGCGATGGTGGTCACAAAACACGAGAAGTAATACTACCCATTCTTTCACTCGTCCTGTTCTCCCGCTTAACGTCCATCGGGGTGCCTGTGCGTGATTGGCGTCTCACGGTGTGGGATTTGAGCAGGCATCCGAGAATGAGCCGCTTGGCTCCATCTTGCAGCCATATTGTATTCTGTTCTATCATAGTCTATTTTCTACTTACGTGAAAATGAAATGGCTTTTGATTTAATTTTCATTCACTGGAAATCAGCTGATCTTAGACGTGGGACACGTAAATGACATTTAAAAAGCTTAAAATTTGTACAGTTATTCAGAGACTGAACTCATTTCTGAAATATTCGTTCAAGCTTAAAATAATTCTCCTGTTGGATAAAGCCTCCATCGAAGGAGGAAAAACAGAATCGATCTCGCTTGAATTATCGTGCTTTACAAATCCCTCAAACGTCACACACACGATGGCGTGTGCGGTGATGGCGTCTGGGCGAGGATAGACCGTCAGAGGTTGCTTGATGAACCCACCAAGCAAAAATAACTATAAATATGCAATTTTATGTTCATGCTCATGAAGTCAACCAAAGTTACTTGGCAAAAAAAATCTGTTCTTTTATAAGTCGAGTTTTTCTGCTGTACATTTAGAATACGATTGCTAATGGCCCTAAAAATTATATTAGTTTTGGAGACAGGATGCTCTTTTTAGCCCCTTAACGAATTAACACGAGGAGGCTGTCGTTGCATTCACGCGATCTGAGTGACCGACAGTGACTGTGTGAGCGCAGCAGCCACGAGATATCTCGGGACAGCTCGTTAAAAAATGATTAATTATATTATTGAGGGACATCCTCTACACCCGAGGGACACCCTACTACTACAGGGATACCTCAGCCCCAGGACCAAATTTTCCGTATGCTAATCAACATTTATTGGCCTGGAGGACCGTTGGACTCTCTTGGAACACCACCCAAGCAATACATCGGCACACTGTATTGGTCTCAGTCAGACGCTAAAGACACTACTGAAAAATATGATCAAATTAGAACAACTCCTTTCATGTGTGTTCAGCCCTCAACTATTGAAGAGGCGTCGTCGCTGACTCTTTGTGGTGCCACCTAAAGAAGTACTCAGGTAATATCACAAGAGCTGCTCTAAGCAGGAGTCCAAAAAGGCAAAGCGTCGTTTTGCCGACGCAAACACCCAATAATCACCTAAATATTTGCCGAAAAAGCAAGAGAAAAATATTTCTTTAAATTGCCTCTGAAGGACAAAACAAACAGTAGCTGCCATTCTCGCCTATACTTGCATGAAATGCAAACAATGGTAGAAAGGTTATAAAATATTCGAGGTATCTCTTTCACAAAATAAAAAATGAGCCACATCTTCCTTCAAAGGGTTTTTGTTCCACTTTTCTACAATAGATACCTGACATGTGTGACGACTTTTCGTCTAGCTTGTTCTTTTGTATCACCCTGCAGATAAGCGCTTAACAACGCGCTGAAAAGGAATATGGGACTATCCAAAACTCACGTAGAATATAATGACTGAAGTTATTTTAAGCTAAAATTCGCCTGTACTTATAGCCTTATTTATTCGCAGCAGCTTTTCACCATTACGAGCAATTCTCGGGGTGCAAATCTACGCAGCAAATCGCTACGGGTATATGCCGACAAACGCAGGGAAAAGTCATTTTTTTAAATCATATCAGAGCATCCACGGCAGTGTACAACGCTCACCTGAATGCTGCAATGTCACGAATCTGTTCTTTCCGTTTGTAAAATGCATTAGAATTAGCTTGCCACGTAAGTTCACCGACTTTGGCAACGAACAATTACGGCTTATGAACTCTAAATTCCATTTAAACGGTCACAGACTCAGTTCCAATTCGCTCGACATGATGATTTTCCATTTAAAAAAAAACGATAGCTTGCTGCTTCTTTAAAATAACGAATAGTTCTAGATTGGACTGCAGTCTGTCCTCCTGCGCACTGGCGATGGCCCAAAAGACGTTACTATTCGAAGACATCTCCCACCGCAAGTGTGGCGAGGACTTGGTGTTCAAAGGTTCCCCTAATCCAAAGCGATGTACAAGACATCCGTTTAGTTGGAACAGTGCAAAAAGTTTGTGTTTATCATCATCCAGCCTCCCCTGCTTGCGTTGAGACTTTCATCACCTCTTCGCACCCTCTGCTTGAGCCCCTGATCATGCTTCGTTCCTATCGTCTGTTCTTCCTTACGTCACTTACAGTTTCATTCACGCACAGTCGCCTCTCATGGTCTGCCCCGCAAGCAGTCTGCACCGCATACACTCTGCACATGTCTGCCCTGCAGCGCTGTGTTAGACTCTCATCACTGCAGAGAACTGGACTCGGATCAACACCTCAGCAAAGAACAGTAAAGTTGAACCTCTCATTACAGGACTACTTGGATTGCGATATTATCTGCTGACGTGAATATTTTGCGTATGACCATTATAACTTTCTGCGCAGGACATTCTAGCCAATGGGCTAAGTATTCAAACCATCGGATTTTGACCGTTGCTTTCGACATGAGGTGTCTGTAGATGTGAAGTTTGATTGTATTCTGTTGGTCTGGCCTACATTCTGTTGGCCATACCTGTATTCTGTTGGCCATGACTCGAATATGCTGGGTGCACGCCTGAAGTTCAGTTAATGATGAACGACGCAGAGATACTTGTGGTTCGCCTGTCACCAAGAGAAACATCAAGCATCTAATGAATTAGCTGCCACTAGGCTTGCATCCAAAAATCTGGCGACGTTGAATCCAAACTGACAGTGATCTAGCGCTCGAATCGTTTCAAAGGGAGTCGTTATGAACAGACACCTCACAATCGGTCGGTGTAAAGAAGGGTGGTCTGTTAGTTCCATGTAATGTAAATAGAACTCAGAGAAACATTTTGTTGTAGAGCCGTAAAATCAAGGGAACATGAATAAAATTTAGAGTGTCTCCTATTCATTCGAGCCCGTGGCAAACTTAGCGCAAGAGGAACAAATCAGGGCGATGCAAAATTCTTTCATTCAAGACGAAACAAAAGCGAAACATGATAAAGACTGAACCAAAGTTTTTCATAACCTGAAACAAAAAGGAACAAAATTGCGTTATACATGCAATCAGAAAACCAACTCCCTTGTTCGTTCTTTATTTTGGTTTGCCTTCCTAAAATCAGCATGTGTGCCAGGCCCTTCTGGTGCACCCTGCATAAAGAACATTTAGTTGAATCGTGATCCACTAAGAGATCGGTTTAATGGAAGGGTTCGTCGCAACAGACGATGCTATAGGGAGGGTCACACCATCAGTTAATACAACTCCAGTAAACGGCCTGGCAGGAGCGTCGCACGCCGCACTCGCACGCAAACACCCCCTTCCCCCCGACAGCTGTTTACCTCTTTGAGTCACTGGCGTATGGATAGTACTTCCGAAGATTAGATTTCTGGTTAGTTTAAAGCTTCCTATCCATATGGAATGTGGTCCAAAGAAGGCGAAGAGAAGAGACCATTCAGTGTGGACTCTAGAAAACGGAGAACCTATGCTCAAGGTGTGTTCCCGCACAGGATTCCCTGTGCATATAACAGCAAGTTCCGAATGAAGACGAAGAAAAGGCAAAAAAAGTTGTGAAAACTCAAAGAAGGAAAAAAGTGGGCCCGAAAGACAGAAATCCCGAAATCCTATCTATAGCTGAGATAACCAAACAGTGCCTCCTGGCATTGCCAATCCCAATAGCATACGATAGAAAAACGAATCGTATTGCCTAGCCTATACCTCACCAGGGGCATTCTCATAGAAGAATGTAGAAGCACTGCACCAGCAATAAGTACCTGTATTACCAAGAGCTGAGCTACGCGAGAGTTCGTTAGTGTCAAGGAGGAAGTTGTGCAGCGACGAATGTACTGCGCAGGCTGTTTGTCATCACCACCGAGGCGTGCGTGCAGGCGATGGCTTTCCTCTCGCAAGGGCTGCAAAATGCGACCGCTGAACCAGGGCTGCAGAAATAAGGAAACGGTTCATGTAAAAAGGGCCCAATTTGGCCCCAGGAAAATGGAGTCAACCGAGGAGAAACCGTTAACTGGGATTTTATTTTATATAACTCTCAATGTTGTGACGTTGTTCCAGTTGCCAGCTTGCGTGTTGGCAATGTGTTTTGATGCGCTTCACTCCGCGCTGAGGTAGTAGCAGGGGCGATGCTGCTACCAAATTTTTCAATCGGCTTCTTCCGACATCTCAGTTTACTGAAATTGCTTCAGCTACTAGCGTAATTTTTCCAAAATTGCAAAACCGCCACCCGTAAGTCCATTATTCAACTATCGCTCTCATTATATGAAGTGATTCTAAAAAATAGCTACTAAGAGTCATCGAAAAACTGATTTTCACTGCCTTTTTGATATATTTCAAAATGACACCGAGGAAAAATTCACTCGACCTTCTCTCCCACCTCCTATAGGGATTTCTTGATGATTTCGGTCGCTGTGGTAACTGAGCATTCAAATAAGAGCGCACATGAGTTGAAGTTAATCTCAGCTTTGGAAGAAGTTGCCGCTACAAACAGAGCCCAGCTAAGACAACCGCATATTTAGATGAATAATCTTATACATACATCATAAACTGGATTGAAAAAAGGGCACTGTGAGATAATCTATAGGTCCATGCCTTTCCAGGTAGTCAAATTCTGTATAATAATATTCGTAGCTTGGTTCATATGACAAAATTCAAATTCAATCGTGGGCAAAGTTATGAAGGCACAATATTACGGGGGTACGGGTGGAATTCGATAAGCCTCAAGCAATAAAACATATCTAAGCATGCGTGATCTTGAGTTCCAAATATATACATTTGGTGGGACATAATTCAAACCAGCCAGAGAACAAGGGCGGTACGAGATGGTGCAATTTCCCAGTTTTCCCAAGAAATATTCCTAATCATTGCTAGGTGTGTCAGCCAGCGTAAGAACGGGGTTTCGGGAGCAGCTGTGGGTGCACAGCATTGCCTGGGGTGGCAGTCTTACACAAGTAAAGGCTCAAATATATTGCATTGGTTTTTAGCTCCCACTGTGCAGCTGTGCCTGCACCATTTGCCCGGTACACTCCGCAGAGTGGTCCTGTAAGAGTTTGGTATATGCTTATTTATAATAAGAGAAGTTAAAGTGAAGGGCCGTCGAAACACACACCCTCTTCCAATGCCAGAGGCTAGCTGTGTGTCACAGCGTCACTGACTCTTCATTGGTAGATCGTATATGCTGGTCACCAAAAATTCAAACATGGTAATAAATAATACCTTTCTACCAATGCGTAAATGCCAGCCTCCGAAACTGAACAATTTACGCTTGTTGGAGCACTACCTCCTCCCTCCCTACCCCCCACCCCTTTTCTACTTCAGTATAAGCAGTTTTAGAGGATTGATCTACCCGAAGCATGGTATTATTACAGTATTCGAACTGTATATCGGCCATTTTATGCATAAAACACAAAGTTTATGAAATTGGAAATGGGTGTGCGGTCCCATTGAACGGCTGTCGGCAGCAGTAGCGCTTTTTAATTTTAGGTTTCCCACCCGCTACTCTAGAATTTTTTCCTCAAAACAATTGCTAGCGACTAAAGTAGTGGGCTTCCCAGGTTTGGGTGGAAGTATAAACTGGTCAACACTTTTTTGAAACACTGAAAGCATCGTTTAATGAACAAACGAACTTTGATATTTTGCAAACAAAATCCGATTTTCATTTGAGCAGATGTATTAGGCGCCCTAACAATGTGCAATAGAGGCGTGCGCACAAACTCTAATTCGGTAAATTCGATATCGACTAAATCTTGTGCATGAGAGCGCCGTAAGCCCTGGATTATGAACCACCTCCCGCGAGCAAACCCTCAAAAAAATCGTTCTATTCCTTCACTTTTTAAAGAGCAAGAATCTCTGCAGCGCTACTTAATCGCTCCAATGTAGAACCTTGCATTCATTTTCTGCACTGTGTATTTGAAAAACGCACTCAATTTCATCCTTAAAATAATAACTTGTTCTCCATGGGGAAAATGAATTCCTATTTCAACTTCGTGCAGAACGGACAAATGAAGGCACACTGTAGTTACTGTGAAGTAGCATTGGAGGAACTCTTGTCCGCTACAGAATTAATTCATAATGATGCGCTCTGTCTGGGGACGGAAATACAGGGTGTCGCAAAAAGTATTACCATACTATGGTTGATCATAGTGTTCGGTAGACATCGTATTAAGTATTATACAATTAGCTATCGTAATAAGTATAGTGAAACAAAGTAACAAATAAATACGTTCATGTCGTCCGTTATAAACTTAGAAAACAAATCAAACGATATTTAATGAACATTTGACGAATTCATACACTACATTAACGCTTTGTTCCAACCTCTAGCACCGTTCTGAGGCCTCTGTAGGTCTACCTGCTGCACCGTTCTGAGGCCTCTGTAGGTCTAAAAGCGTCCGGCAACAACCCAAATTTTGTCTCCTTACCTTGTAAAAGAATGCGAGGACATTCCCCTATAACAGAAAGGTATGCTTTTTAAGAGGGGAGCTCGGTCGTAACACAAGGGAGGACGGAATAGATGTGCATCGATTCCTTTAATTGGACAACAAAGGGTTCAGTGAGGACGAAGAAGCAAACCCCTCATTACGGAGCCAATGTTTCATGAGCCCCGACGTGTGCGCGTCATTGGGAGACCATAATCAAGTTTCGTGGCGGTTGCTTCAATTTTTATGGCCCCAAGAGAATATATTGGACCCCGTGGAGCAGAGCTGTAGAAACTGCTTTAGGTGTCCATATTTCTCTCTAAGTTTTGAATAAATGAAATTAGGGTGCCATTCAAAACTTTTCACATCGCTGTGCGAACAACTTTTTACTCTAGGAATGCGAACAGTTTGCGGACGGCCATAAAAACCATAGAGTGGAACTTTTACCTTGACCCGCCGCCCGCAGACCGTGAGATATATTCGGCAACAAATACCATGAGCAAAAACCTAACGAAAAGTTCCCGTCGAACATTTTGACAGTTACATATTGGCGAGCTCAAGGCAATGGAAGCAAGACGATCCAATGGAAGATTTTCGGTCCGAGGGCACGGCTAGCAGGCTGGCGAGACACGGGCGGCACAAGAACGAGGAGTGTTTACCTCCTCTCACGACGGCTGCCCTCACACTGACCCTCGGTCGCACCAGCCGGACCCATAAAGGATCAAAGCGGAGATTTTTGGAGAGGTAAATCTTGGGAACGGCATCCACCTTGACGCAAGTTGATGCCAACACAACAAAAGATTGTTGAGGGCACGATACCCAGGAGGCCGAAAGCGTTCCCTCAAAAGGGGCAGTAGAGTGTTAGCTCAAGGGATACATTACAGGTTTGAGTGTTGAAAGAGATGATGATAGGAGCACGCGTTAAAGCTGACATGCGACCCAACAGGGGCGCCACCTGTGCCCCCTCAGCCCCTCTCACCCTCCGCCCTCTTCCCACTGAGCATTGGCTCCCCCTCGCACTGTCTCCATTGAGTATTACAACTCGTGAAAAATGCCCAAATCAGAAGGCAGGTGATGAGAAGGAAGCTCGTAAACAAACACTGAACACGCGCACTCGAACTCGACCAACACCCGGTGCGCAGCGTACCGTCCCTCTCTCCCTGCTGCACCAGGACGCCCCCTCGCGCGTTTTCATTCAGTGTCACGTCCCAGAAAATTTGAGTGCCAGTTTGCACAAGAGTCGGAGCACTGGTAGACAGGCTACAAACAAATGTCAGGTCAAGTGAACGCAAAAATCATGTTTTGATGGCTAGGTGTGTCAGTCGTTGTTTCCTACAGCTGATGGAGTTTCCCTATTCGCTTCGATAAAGTTTCTCGAGCTCAAAAGGGAAATAAGATGACGTGCAGTCGATGTCCGACAAACAACGGAACATTACACGATTTGGTGAGCAGTCAAACTGGGTGTCGGTGCCGCCGCCTTCAGACGCGTCCGAAAGGATTGCCCAAAACTGAGTTTAATGACTTTTGGCGTTCGTGAAAGAAGAAGTGGAGGGAAAACGTAATGCTCAACTGATTTTAATTTAAGTTTAGCAGCGGCTGACCCAGTCGGGCCTCATTAACGAAGTTTGCGCGTGCTTAAACCAAGCTTCTAGGCATACTCGCTAAAATGGCAATTAAGCAACAAACAGCCGACTCGAGGCCTAAGTTCGCGCTACTTTTGCAACATTCGGCTACTCTTTGGTCGTCAAAATTTCTTTCTTTAAGAGACTCCGTGAATCAAAACTGCAAAAAAAATTTAGGCGTTTTCGTGTAAAGAAGGCATATGTATATGAAAACGGCACAGAAAACAGCACAGAAAATCACTAACTCTGAGACTTGTAAAGCTCGGTACTGTAGAGCAGAATTGTTCCTCTTGATTTGAACTTCTTTTGTGTAAGAAGTGCAGAGGTTTATGAACTTTCTCTAGGAAAATTATGAGAAGGATTTGCTGTTTTAACATGGGGAGCTTAGCGAATGTTTCGCTGCCTCCCACACGAATTGCAGGGCCGAGTTCTGCAAAAGCTTACTGACATTTGTGCAATGATAACTTTTACCACGAAGACTGAAAATAAAATGAAAATATGCGTGAGAGCGTTTTATTCTTTTGATACGAAAATTAAGTGCGCAGAATTTGCATCATCCTGAAGACACAGCCGCATGAGCGACTCGAACACAGCAAGGAATACATTTCCGCACACGCGCTTTACCTTCACCATTTGACTGGGCGCTACAGCGGCCGCGCGACTGTGGGTCTGAGTACGACCTTACACATTCGTTCACCGAACAGAAAATGAAAGCTCCTGCTCATGTGAACTTTCGCGTCAGTAATTTGCATGAGGGATGTGAGTGACGACGTAAAATCTTAGCACCTCCAGTCGGTCAGCTTGCCCGCCAGGAAGCTTTGTTCGGTCACGACTCTGCACGTCGTAATGAATTCCTCACAGTTCTGCTATCGCGGCTTCCCTGCTCGTTTCGTTGGGGAAAAGGATTCCCCAGCACGTGGTGTCGGCAGCGCCGGCGACGTAGACAAATCTTCCCAGCCTAAAAGGGCCACAATCTCTGGTAACGTACGACTTATCCCTGGATGCTAAGGAGGGGATTTGCTGAAATTATTATTTCCATACAGCAGAGTGCCCGCAATTCTCGAATGCCAAATGAGATTTGAACGTCAGTCAGAATTCTGATACGGTATGAAACCTTCGTGAAGCAGTGATGCAGGGCGTAACTTGAGGAATTTACAGTCTTCGGTCTGCAAAGTATTCTAGGGAATTAGCCCTTTACTCCCACTAATTTCTTAGTGATAAATGAAATGAAATCTTACATAATTCTAACAGGAAGACGATATTATTATACAGAAGTGCTTCAGACATGATATAAGGTGCACTAAAGGGTTAAAGCCTTCGTAAGAACTATATCTTTTTACCAAAAAAATCAGATGTGATACAGTGTACACTTGAGGTAAAACCTTTCGTGAATTAATGACTAGTGAATGACAGCGCCCTGCCCAAATTTGGAGTAAAAGCGACAACGGTAAGAAGCATAAAGTTAACTTCCACCCTCGAGATCCCAGCCTGGCAAGGACGTCTCTGCTAGTGCGCCGCTCTACAAGAAATGACTCTCGCTTGTCGCACACGCATGAAGCGCACAAAAAGCTTACGAAAGGCACATTCTAATTTTCTGGTAAATACTGACTGAAAAGCAATAACCCTTCGAAATTACATTGATGAGAAGCTAAAAGCCTGACCCCCCTAATGTCACCTTCTCATTAGTTGCACCAGAATGCAGGCACAACGTCATGAGTGCTGTAAATACATGCCAAGGGAAATTATTTTCTATCTTTCCTGCTACGTGAGGGTAGCGCGGTCTTGCGCCTCAGGAACGTAGTCCGCAAAATTTACAAAGGTTGTCGAGTTCACTAAAATTTGAGCGAGAGAAAATAATTCAGAAAATTGGTACGCATCATACACCCCATGCTTCTTTTTGCACAATTGCCCCCCACACACACAGTGATCACCGAGTGGTTGCAACCCCAGTGATGACATCTAGCAGTGATCAACATCACCAAAATACCGCAACTAAATCTAATTATTACGCTTCTTCCATAGCACCCAAATTATTTTTTGATTGTCTAAAATCATTCCCAAGCGATACCCATTTGCTGTAGAAAATACTGCAACGCTACACAGGGCACGAAACAAAGGAGTTCAGCAGCAGAGCATTTCCTCTCAGGAGCGTGCTGGTTCATTGAAACAAGTACGCGCGTGGAAGCAATGATACAGAGGGCATCGAATTCTGCGGTATGTGCGTGGGGCGGTGATGAAGGGCTAATGGGCGTGGGTACATTGGCTCCTCGGTATATGCGCGGGGCGGAGATGCAGGGCCAATGAGAAGTAAAGAAAGCGTCGGATTCCTGAGCCCCACCGCGGGGCCGGGGCGTGGGAAGCAGCGCCGCGTGCCCGCTGGTCCTGAGCGCCTCCAGCTCCAAGTTCCCGCATTAGGAACTCAGTGGAAGTCTTCGCTAGGCTTATTGAGCGCACTCAGCCTCATTTGCCCGGCCATGTAGGCGCTTTTTGGCGGCCTCAGAGCGCGGGTCATCTTCACAGTCATAAGAGTATCATATCCAGCCTCAGTCGGCTCATATCCAGTCACTCATATCATATCCAGTTACGGTTATATGAACTTTCCTTAGAATAAGGGAACGAAAGTTTCGTTCGTCATTTTCGTACGGTTATGAACTCATATTCTGTTTTGTCATAGTCATATTCATCATTACAGTCATTGCCATGATATCATAATCTTTATCACAGCCATATCACAGTCATCGTCACAGTCATTTCACAGTCATCGCCACAATATCCTAGCATCGCCACAGTCATACCACAGTCATCGCCACAGTCAATACATAAGAACGGTACTAAGCATACAGGACACGAATGCGGCCAATATCGAGGAAGTTGTGCACTGAAAATGTGGCAAATAATATTCGATGAAACTTAAGCTTCGTTCTTTTCAAGTGCCCTTAGTTCCTAGAAACATTGCTGCCGCTCCGAGCCCTCACATTAAATCTTTACTGTACGGTGTAGCTTTTTTGTCTCACGTAAATATAAGCAGTGGTGGTGGTGGAGGTGGTCGTGGTGGTAGCGATTGCAGCGCTTCAGTGACTTAGACTATGCCGCAAAGAAAGAGATGGGAGCCAAAACAAAAACAAGACGAACAAGGTTTTTACCCTACAAATAAAA
>VOMN01030474.1:0-16761 GCA_014899125.1 Orchestia grillus
AGCCAAGACCCACCAGAACACAGGAAAATACATACATAGCTATTTAGTGATAGCAGTAGGCGCGCCAAGCCTTTAATTAATTACAACCGTCAGTCACGCTAACACAATGACGACGATAGGGTAAACGTGTACCTCATAGAAACAGGACAAAAAGGCGTCGTCATCTTGATTACTCCAAGGGTTTCGTTGTACATAGTTATGATATTCGAAAGAAAGAGATGTCATTCCAAATATTTCTAGTTTTGTGCATTGTTCAGTCGGTCTTTGAAGCTGCATTTTGGATTTGAGCGAAATTTTTACTTTAACTCACGTTAGCTATGATGCCACAGAAATGGAAAAACTCTGATTTTCAAAATAGCCAAACAATTGCATTTCCACTACGAATGATTTGAATTAGTTCTATAATAACTCATTAAAATGGTTCACGTAATAGTAAGAGAACCGTATGGAAATACGAGGAAAACTTTTTAAAAGATATAAATAAAGTTGAGATAAAGTTGAGCAACAGACCACGATGAGGAAGGGATCGCCAGCAATCAGGTAGTGACACGGCCGAGACAAAGCAAAGGCAGCGGAGTTCATAGTCAGGAGATTTTCGGAGAATAAATTTTTCTTGCATGTCTGTGGATTCAATATTAATGTACTCGTATTTGTAACAACTGTGCATGTGCTCCGTTCAGAAAAGGACACTAGTCTAGAAACTTCACGAAAAAAGCGGTTACGTGTCCCACCGCGAGGGAGTTTTAGGAGGGACAAAAAATAAGCGGGAATGCGGAGCACTCGCCACCCTTTAGAGCAGCAGATGCGGCGAAGCAATTACACTCTTCGTGGCCGGGAATAAAATTCAGACCGAGGTAGCCGGCTTGTTCATTTAGCTCGGCAGGGATCGCCCGAAAACCATACATTTCAAGAGGAATACTTTGCTTGCAAAATGAACAAATTACGAAATTCATAGAAAAGTACTATTTTAGAGACATCGCAATTTGAACGTTTCGAGCCTAGGCTCAATTATATGCGATGTCATTAGGAAGTTTAAGTGGAATAGGGGAAATGAAGTGCGGGTTAAAAGAAAGTGAGGTCGGCAAGAAATTGTAGCGGAAAAGTCATTGTAGTATGTACAAATCATCGGGCCATTGTTTTAATTGGCAAACAGTCGACGTATTTTGAGAGTCGACTTTTATTTCTGCAAGCCTGATTCAGAGACAGTGGTATCGCAGCCATGGAAGCCAGAGGGTTGAATTTGAGATTTTTAACATTTTGCATATGATTTTGGCAATTGCTAAATGCTATTTTGGCAATTTTCCAGCAGGGTAAAATCAGGAGAAAAACTGAGAAGGCCACTCGGACGATGACTACCAACGACATGCTCTGGAACATCGCGTAAATATCTTCATAGTTTTTTTTTCGCGTAATACCCTGTGCAACACCCTGTGTCATATCCTGTGCAATACCCTGTGCAAAACGATCATAGAAAATTGTTTATGTAAAAGGGCAAATTGCATGTCAGTAGGAGAATGTCTATAGAGTGAAAAAAATATCCAATGGTGCGCTCATTGATCAAAATAATTCGATAAATATTACGGGAAAACATTTTTCACAAGAAACTAATTAGTTTTTAGTTCCTAAATATTGGTCCTTGTAAAATAAAATCATAGAACCTGTTATCAACATGCTTATTGCTAACATGAATATTGTATATAACCAGAGCGAATTTATTGACTAAAGACAATGACTTCTTAAAAGAATTTTGATATGAAGTAAGGATAGTTTGCACCAGCTGCATTCATGTGATCTCGTTATACATTCGCACAGTGGTCCAAGACTCAGAAAACATGAGTCACCTGTATGAGGGCGTTCATTAGAGGCTTTTCTTGAATCACTCAGAATTTGGCCTCCTGGCTGACTTGGACACACACTGTGTCTGGCTAGATGACGATATGCAGCGGATTGTAATTTGCAGCAGTGATATCGTGCCACTCCTTCTTCTCCACGAATTAGATGAGAGTAAGGCTTACAGCCTGCAGGCTCTCTGGCAGTGGCCGTCAGGTATTTAGGTTTGATCAAACGACTCTCAATGAAATGAAAGGAACTTGCTGGATGATGCTCCACAATGATACGCCGTAAAACACCATTTCATTGCCTACTCAAGATTGACTGAACAAACGTCTGCCGAAATGATTCGCTTTCTTGGACACCATCAATCTATCAATAATGAAGACATCTTCCTTCAAATGGAGCTGATATTTTAGGTAGAACACCTGTGAATAATGTTCTCCAGTTAGCTTAAGAAGTTTTGATCAGTGTAGGGTCTTTAGAAAAATTATTGCGCGTGCGTTAGTCAGCGCGATGGATCAACAGATTGTTCACCTCATTTTAGGAACGGGAACAAGTCGATTACTCGAATGTACTTCTGGACGCCCGAAACGAGTGGCGTTTTAAGCAAATCAGGTAGGAGGTCCTTGTTATGCAGTAATTCTTTATCCTTTCTTATGTGACTATTTTGATGTATTCTCATGTCGGGTGCCTTATGACGCTCACGAACACACGTCGTTCCAGTACGTTAAAATGCACCCCAGCAGACATGATAATACATGAAAATAGTCATATAAGAGAAGATAAAGAATTACCGTGCAAAAAGGACTTCTTGTAGCATGTTTAGCTGAACGTGTAAGTGCAACCAACGCATTAGAAGCGTCTTAGCTCATCTTGCTCAGGGAGCGCAAGAGTTCAACCCCCACCAACACAGGACATGATCAACTTCTTTCCCGACGAGCACAGTGTATTGAGGGTGGATTTCCTAGTAAATGTTATCACAATTACTGTGGATTGCCACGATCACTATGTAAAAAATACCAGAAGCTAACTCAAACGACTTGAAGCCAAACTCAACGACGCACAAAGCTTTACGAGTCCAAAAACTGTGGTAAAAGTTTACCACTTTAGATTGTAGTGCATTTGTGGTGTAAAAGAAAAACTTCCTTATTTTGTTTATCGAAAACGTCGGAAATCTATCAGGGTACAGCTTTGATGAACACCTCTCGGTAAGATATGCAGAATTCGTTCAGTCGTTTCATCCTGCCGACCTCGCCCTTCCAAATACCCTCAGACAAAAGAAAGAGCGATAAACCTTTGGTGAATTTGTTGAGTCTCGTTTTTTTCACTCAAGAATAGCCTCACAGTGAGGGGAGCAGAGAAATATACTTCAAACAATAGCCTTTCTTTAAAGTAAGAGCCTTTCTTCCATAAATCGCTGTGTCAATGAAGATGATTAGAATACATATAGACGAGATAGCTGTGATTTCGAGTTTGTGTTCCTATGAGTTTGTGTGATTTCGGAGTGCTGTGGCTTAGGTACATTGTGATTTTACAGCTTTGCGATTTAATACTTTTATGTTTAAGTAGTTTTTAGCACTTTGGTGGTTCTCAAGTTGAATTGTTTTGTGTTTTTTAGTTCAGTGATGTAAGATCAGTCAACCAACACCAACAATTATTCAAAAATTGGCCGCTATAAAATTCGTAAATGCTTATCACAAATGAGCCGTCATCTGATGTCCTCAAAGTTCGTAGTTATTTAAATTTTCTTCGTTTGTTTATTTTGAAGTACTGACCTATGAGCTACTCTGAACGCCCTCATCCGAGGCTGCTCATTTATCTTTTTCGTTTTATAGAGCTGCATTCAAATTTTAACGAGCGAGTGGTATGATCACTTTCCATCATTTGTGGCTCTTAGCTCGGAAGTTTTATTCATATGATACCTCGTATACAGGGTACTGTTGATCCTAGCTTGTTTATGTTTTGTAAAGAAAAAACTTTTTGTTGAATTATTTTCGAGTTTAAATTTCACAGGAAATTCAATACCTAGGTTCTTATTTCTGAACGTATATACCGCCTCCATTATCTCTATTTTATAACTACGTGGGAGCTTGTAGGCACTGTTGCAAAGAAACAAGCAATCAAGATGTTCGGAGTTATTGCAATAGGCTAAGTCCCCCGTAAATCAATGGTTCATTAATTTGGAGTCTCGGTTGAACCTCTAATGATTCTTTTTTATTTACTAACAAATGTACAAATATTCAAAATATCCAAACGAAATAATTCATCCACATGAAAGTGATCTTAAGAAAGCTGCTTGGAACGAGGAACATATGCAAGAGGTACGTTTCCTCGCAGGATCCCTCGCACATAAAAACAGCAAGGTTACGATGAAGAGGAGCAAAAGACAATGAATAAATATCGAACAAAGCATTAAAATTGAAAGAAGTCAAGCAGGAGCGAAAGATAAAAGTACCGAAGGGCTATCTATTTATGCAGCAGAGGTAGACTGACAGTGCCTCCTGGGTGACTTTCCCCATTGCGTGCGACAGATGAACCCAACTATCCCACTGCCCGTCCTATGCTCCCTGGGGGTCTCAGGGCACTGATACTCCACCTCTGTGATGTGACCTATTCTCTGCAGCCTATAGAAAGTCATGGAGCACCACTACAAACTCGAAATTCATTATTTCGATCTAGAAGAGACCAACAGTAGTTATTATAAGCGAAAAAACAAGAAAGCGATCATCGCAACGCATCCTAACATAAAATTAAAACTGTTTTCATATAGAATTCAACTAACGCAAATGTGAAAGTTGGCAGACCATCAACAAAGTAAGGATTTCGCTCGTGCATTTCTATGGCGGACGAATGATGAGACTAATAACTCAGACCTAATCATGCCTGATGAGGCCCATTTCCATATAAATGGGCATGTAAGTTTAAAAAACTAGCGATTCTGATGTGATGAAATGCCTGGAATAATCCGTGAACAGCCATTTCATGCCCAGAAGATTAATGTTGGGTATGGCATAACGAGTGAAAAAGTGATTAGTCCATACTTCTTCGAGGATGTTAATGGTGCAACCGTGACAGTGAGAGGAGACAACTGTAGACAAATGATATAGGAATATTTATTGCTTCAACTGGAAGGTTTGGACATGCAGAATTTGCGGTTCCAACAAGACGGGGCGACACCACATGCAACGAGAGAAACAATGCCAATACTATGACCTAGTTACCTATCCTGATCGTTCAATTGCACATTTTAGTGACATTCCATGGCCTGGTCTCCTGGTTTAACGCCTACAAATTTTTTGTATGTGGCTACCTTAAAGGTTAGATTTAAATCAATATACCTATTGTTCTCCAGAAGTTAAAAAACATCTTCGAAAAAATCAACAGAACGACTCTACATACTTTGGAAAAAGTCATGGAAAATACCGTACATAGAATACGCTTACGTTTAAAGAATGAGCAAGATCATTTGAAAAATTTCGATATTGAAATATCCATATTCTAATATTAAAACTTAAAATTTTTCACTTTCATTCGATATGTAACCTAGATTTACAGATGCATTAGTTGTCGTGTAATAAATGTTCAAAATGGTGAAGTGACTTTTGCAACTCGCTTGACTAACGCCAACAATTTTTTTCTGACAAAACTTTTCGATACAATGAGAAAAAGAGACAAGCCAAGCAAATCCAAGGAGCTCTCTGTGTTATCCACGTAAAGCAGCTAAGCCTTCTACAGAGACTCATGTCTCCCCAGTGGCTTGTGGCCCGGATTACCCCTGTAATCACCTGCAGCTAGCAGATCTCCAGTAAGCCTCCTCCGAGTTGTGCCCCGTACGCCGATCTGACGCCTTGATCTTTTGTGGAGCCGTTACGTGGCTCTCTCAAGATGTCTTAACCAGTTAGGTTCTTCGCTTTTTCAACAATGTTCATGAGAATTAGTTTGTGAGTACAAGTACGTCAGCTTTAATTTTCAGTAGATCCCTTCAAATTCTTAACAACAGACGTTTTTGACAACCTTGGTGTTAGATATAAAGTTTTCGTTAATTCGTCAGGGAGTTTTCTTTGGGTACTTCAGTTTCGCATCTTATTCAGGAATGGAAAAACATTCCTAGCGAAAACGAGTTCTACAAGAATTTTCATGTATTTTATTTATCAAGTTTTCATAAATGGCTGTTAATATATTTGCTAAAGACTGCACGTCGTTTTTGTGTGTTGTAGCTAATTGTTCATCATAAGTTACCAAGAGTAGAAAAAATTGAATTTTTTTCAAACCTCCTACTTACAAAACGTTTGCTTCTCTACAGACAGGATATTGTTTCCGAGGATGTGGTGTAACCTACAGGATCACGCCGATCATGAATGATCGACTCGTGTGACGGTGCTTTAGTAGTGGCAAAACCTTGTTTATTGTCTCACTATCTTCTTGCTTTGGATCCGCAGCAGTAAGCAATGGTCAGACACCGCAGTGCCACGTTCAGTGGCTAAAATATATTCTCATGTCGCTATGGGAAAACTTTATTTTCAGGAATTGATTGCCGAATGAACACAATGATACATCCCTAATAAAATGAACTTTGAATTAATTAACTATCGAAACATACTCAACAAAAAACGAAATGCAGCCAAAGAACTACCGCCAGATTTCGCACAGAATTATACGCTTTCAAAAGTGTTCAAGGCACTTGCATAACTATGATGTATTTAAATTTTTCAATAAATATTGGGTCTTATTTGTCACTTAAAGTACTTTTAATTTTTTGTAGAACTAGTGAGGCGGCTTGCGTTGCGATGACGGTGCCATCACCAACTTATATTTGACTGAATCTAATAATGAGTAACGAGTAATCCAGGTTTTCTGACCATCACATCACTCTCGGGCCTCTCAAGTACCTCACAATAACAATAGAATCAAATTAAGACCCCACGCAGGAATATCACGACTTGGTATATTTTATTTTATTTTTAATGTGACGAATATTATAGTTTTTCCTCTGTATTAGTTGGAGCGAAAAGAAGCTCTGCTAGAATTTCCAACATTCCTCGTATCTACCGTAGAGTTAAATACGAACTATTCTGCGTAGAAATTAAATATTTCTGCAGATTGCTTACTAACGTGAAAGTTCATAGAACTTACTTTTTTGAGGGTAGAGGTAATTTATCTTACGATATTTTCATTCTTTGAAGTGTTTTCTTTTTCCGGGACACCAAGTTTATTGTTTATCCTCGTCAAACTTTATTGTGGATAGAATTGAAAGGCCAGCTGAGTGCGAGCCTGAGCTCCGGACAGCACGATTTGGGATGATTTATGTGACTGGCTTGTACAATACAAGCAAAACAAAAATACAGATGTACATCACAAAATTTTTGTCAACTCTCGTCGAATGAAATTGCCATCCGGGTCTGATCAATTTGATTTCGTCCGTAAAAGGAGAAGCCTTATTGCCTGCCCCCTGCAATAGTGCGGACCTCGTCCCTCGCTTTCCTCAATCTCACGGAGCCGACGGCCTCAAGCTCAGAGCAGAAACATTTAGTGCCAAGCGGGTTGGCAGATTTGCTGGTTTCGTAACATAAATCACAAAATGATGACCGCTGATCCGACAGCCTGGGACACTATCAGGTTTAGGGTCCACCCTAGTATAGCTCACAACTATGGCTACACATTTCAAAATAAAATGTTTACCACATCCACAAACGCTTTTACCTCTTTCAGTTTAGAACATACATTGAAACCTTTTGCTGAATTTGTATCTCAGGATTTATGGGTAAAAACCTTTTCTAAAATTTGAGTATATGGCTTTTTTTAAACGAACGTATGTAGACCAATATTTTGCGTTTTAATTTTTATACCAACATATTAGGAGCTATGATTAAAAGTCAGAACTATTTAAATGGACTGCATGGCGAAGCATTAGGACATTTAGGGAATTTTATTTTAAAACTTCTTCGAGCCTGATATCAATGTTGAACTCACAAAAGTTAATTATCAAAACAGAGAACCAACCAGTACAATAATAATTTTTCGTAGGTATATACGGTATAGCTTTAACTTCTTCTGAAATCTTTACAAAACATCGAAAATAGAAGCTGAGACAAATCGAAATAAAATAATAAAAGTATTCAGTACTAATTTATATCGTCTTTTTGGTGAGAGTACAAATTATATTATACATTATACAAATATGCAACCATAGTATGTACGCATTGAAACCTTTACAAAAAAAAGTCGACATGCTAACGTCGTTGAACTTTTATGAGGAGTATGTAAGGTCAAATAATTAATATTTTATTAACTTGTCGAATCATTTATACTTAATCAAATATTATGGTAAAGAATGTAATGTTTGCTAAGGCTTCATTTGTCGTTGTTACTTGATGAAATACCTGTCTAAGCTACAAAGCGCGAACTGTGAAAATTGAAACCTAAGTATAAATAAGGATTTTGTATTGTATGGAAACTTCTAAATCATTTTCAGGTCCTGATTCATATCGCTAGCTATTCTGTTTCGAGGCACTGAAAATGAAATGCCTCGATGCATAATACATTTTACTGCCGTAACATCTAGGTGTTCAGTCCGTTTTATTATGCAATATGCGGCTAATGGCTAAGCCCTAAACGATTAAATTACGTAAAAAAGTTCACACGTGGAATGAAAAAAAAGAGAAGGTAAAGAATCGTGGCAGTATGACCACAACGAAAAAAGTACTAAACCTGCATTGGCCTCTGAGGGATACTGTTGAAAATTAAGCCTAACAAAAATGACTCGATTGTGCATTTTTTTCGAAATTTATTCGGTCACTCCAAAACAATGGCAAGTGAAATGTAGAAAGCAAAGACGAACCACAGTGGCTTAAAGCTTTTGATTAACCTGCTCTTCAACATTTTTTTATTCGACTTTTAAAACGGTAATGTTAGGGTTAAGTTAATGTTCCTCGCGTGAGAAAATGTCGGCGTCTCAAATATATATAATATTTATATTTTTCTGAAGTATAATTAACGATAATGAAGCATCATAACTCTTACATAATTAATTTCTAATGATTACGGAAGTGATCGATTTTTAAACCGACTTTCAATTGTTGATTTTCAAAATAGCCTTTCGCAAACAATTTATAAAATTATAACAATTAAACAATTTTTTCATTCCTTCAATCTTAAAAATATTGTTTCAACTGGAATAGACCAGCAGGAATTTCCAAATTAACTAACGCATAGCCTGCAATTTCAAGTATTCTCTATCCTTTTGTTAGTATTTTTCCCCTGAACTTTTCCAATACAATCTATCGGCATGACCGTACTATTGGAAGAACGTAATTCGAATTGTTTTCTTATTCATCACCGTTCCTTTCAACAATGAATAATGTGTTCGAGTCATCCAAGAGACTTTTTCTTGGCTGGAAATGCACCGGGTTCTCAGTACAACTTGCGAACAGACTCAGGACAAATATTCAAGCCATTTCGACCAGTCACTCCAATCGGCCTTCAGAAGCGTTGCAGGGAGATGTGAGTTGGTGTCCCAGCGCCCTGTACCTTCCGAGCCAAACCTGGACGCTGTTCCTCGTCCACAGCCGAGCGACAGTGACTTTGTTGACAGGAAAACTAAGAATCTCCGATACGCTTAGATCAGGAAACATATTTCAGGAGCAATACTGCAAGTTCACATTTTTTAATTATTTCAAAGTACTTAGACGCTATATTTAAGACTATTTACTTCAGAAAAAAATCGATTAAAAGAGTTTTGCTGATTTGCGCTTAATACTGGAGCTACAATTTGCACAGTTGAAACCATTCAGGAGAGTAATTTAGTTAATTTTCATTTGTAGGTAAAATACTCATAAAAGTGCCCATGAAACGCTTTAAATTCCAAAAATATTTGATCTTTTATAAAGTGGATTTGACAAGGCTTTGAAGCTCGTTGTCATTCGGAAATCCTGGAAAAATAAAGTTCAAAGAGCTGTAATGAGGAACATATGAATATTCAAATTGCACCTTTTTCTACCGTCGGGAAGCTATGAAATAAAACAAAACGAGGAGTAGGATTTTTCAGAGCTTTTTTTAAGACTAGACCGAAATAATTTCTAGATGTCCATTCGCCTTATCAGAATTTGGGGTGGAACAGCTTATAAAGAAAGCGCTCCTTGTAACGGTGATGGAGGTTACAGCTCGTTACGTGAACGTCTGTGTTATTGGTTATATTGGCTGATGGAACTAAACACAACGTAAATTTTAATGATATATTCATAGCAACAGTCATCTATTAATCAGAATTCAGTGTTGACATTAAATTCAGATTTTTTAAACACGTTGTTAGATCGATATGGTAAATTATTAGTCGTAATTTTGAGAGATTAATTGAAAAAATTGTACTTTCGTACATACATATCACGCAATTAGAATCCAACTCAAATTTCAAGTTTAAATGAGATACATTCACGCGAGAACTGCGTCAGGAATCCAACCTGACGTACCTTGACGGCTTCGGCTGACGAGTCCAAGGCATGCGACCCTCCCTCAGCTCCGAGGTGCCGGTGCCGGAACAACTTCCATGCTTTTCCAAAACAGTTGTTCCACTTGACGAATGCACACCACAAACAAAAGAAAACAAAGTTATTCACAAACTCAACGTTAATTGAGAAATTTTAGTAAATTGTTGCCGAAATACGTACGGAATAACTCAAAATATATCGGCACACATAATTATTTACTTGAATGTAGTGAATGAGATTGAGAACTATCACTTTAAATGAAACCGTTCTCGCTATTACCTATCAGAAATAGAGATGGAGAGTGAAAGTTTTCCTTCTCTTTCAACCTTCCCTCCTCACAAGTGCCAGAGTTTATGGTTGTTACTTTCAATTAGAATAACTTGTTCCATTTCTAACTTTAAACTAAGAAAAGTTTCGTAAAAGTTCAACTTCAGAAGATTTTGGCGCGCATTCTTCATTAACTGCTTGTTTGAACGGGTCGATGTTACTGGGAGCTTCCCATTTAATGCTCAGTAAATTTAATTCCCTAAAATAACCATGCGAATATCTGGACATCTCGGTTCTAGTCTAATTCGCACACTTATTCCACGCTCTTTCCTTTTTTCCAACATTGCTCCCACGACAGCATTATATTCAGTATTTGTCAATTTGTACTCCTCGTATTTTTGTTAGCATTGTTCCCAATTTTTCTCTTCTTCCATCTTCGTTTTTTTACATTATAAGTGCTCTGAAAACTTTAAATTTTCTGTACTGAAAAACTGATCATATTATGTACTTGAAATTATTTTAACTGAATAGGCTAATACCAAGAGAACACAAGCAAAAATTCTCTTGGGCCCGGTAATGTAGACAGCAAATGATTGAACTGAGAATAATTAAATTCTGAAATTTATTTATGATTGTGAAAGAACTATGTAAAAACTATGCGAGTATCCGTCTTTACTGAGGGCCAATTTGCTTCAGAAATTCGATACAAATTAAGTTGGTAAGATTCATATCGAATGCTTAGTTGTAAGCAAATCAGCCAATCTCATAATAATTTAATCAATCTAATCGATATTTCTTGATTTTTCACCATTCCAAAAAACGTGACTTTTCTAATGAGATACGATAATCGGGAATGTCGTATAGACTATCGCCATCTATTAATTCTAATTTAGCTAAATCACCAAAATTAATCTTGGGAAATTTAGCAAATCAATCTTGTAACGAACTCGCAATGAAACGGATACTCAGCGTATTGATGAGTCCCTCATTCTCACCCCCCTTCATCCCTGCCAGACGCGGTCACAGGTCATTAAAATGAGTCTCGACCCGCCGCAATTGTTAGCGAACAGAATTTCCCACACAAAACAGAATAGATAACATGATTTAGTCCACGCCGTATTGCAGCTCGTGTCCACAAATTTGAGCTTCGCTCGAGTGAGTCTTTTTAATAAGTTTTTGAAATAGAATTACAATTCTTTTTGTGACCAGAGTGACTTGTTCAACAGCATTCGTATCCTCGAAGAGTATGCTTGATTTTCGAAGAGCCTCCTGCGAATGGAGCGAGCTAACTTGAGACAAATTGAGTCTCGTTGAAGTGTCCTTCAGAGCAAAAGTCTGTCCACACCCAAACTGCTTTGCGACTTCAAGCTGCTTCTCTCTTTATTCTAATCATACGAAAATGATCGTTAGTCAAGTCCAGGGAGTCTTAAAACCGTTCTGTACTCTCACCACCGAGGAACCGTGTACGATCGATATGTGTACTTCCAATCGGACCGCGCCCTCACGTGTGAGCGACCTCTCCTTTTCTTTAGCATCGCGTTCCTCACACACGAATACGCAGCAGGGTTATGTATCACTAGTAGACACGCCCTGCCAAAAATGAAGGAACAAATGGGGTTAAATTCTTAAGATGCCCTCATATCTACGTAACTCTGACATAAAATATTGTTATTTGTAATATCACATATACGGTCTGCCTTCTCTGACAGTCTCGCTGATTATCTAGCATAATAATAACCATTGTGTATTTATTTATATATACTTATATACATGTTTGATGTCCGCTTCTGAAGGAATAACATAGAGCAAAATTTAATTTTCAGTTATTACATAAAAAAAACAATACTGAAACAACTACTGCTTTTCATATTCAGTCAGTTGGCAAAAGTTTTGATATAAATACTAGCACAAATTTGAAAATTTGCGAATTTGTAAATGGGATACTGTATAGTAGTCATGTGATTTTATAACTTTCAGTATGTGTTCGTCAAATTAGTTATTTCAATTAATGTGTTCATTAAAACCCGTTATTTTTAACGGGTGTACATACTAGTTAGATATACATACGAACCCGTGAATTTTCTCCCATTTAAAATCTTTGGAGTGTGACAGAGAGACGGATAGACCAAGCAAGCAAGCCACACTGAATTATTATTACATATATGGTGAGATTGGAAACAATGAATGTTGTTATTAGTGGCGTAGTTTTTACGTAGCTTTCTTGGTCCCAGAAGAAGTAGTGAAATGACACGACGGTAGAGGGAATTCACTTAGTATCAAGTAAGTCGAAAAAAATGCAAGCTAACTTCAACCTTGTAGACCAAATAATAAAAGAAAAGTAACATTTTGAAATTGAATTGAAAGTATAAGAAGTAGTTTATTCATGTTTGTGTCTAAAAAGTAGAATACTGGTGAAAAAACTCTGAGCATTAAAATAGACACATGGTGCTGGCAGCTAAATAAGAAGTTGGGATCTGGTATGGAACGTACTGCAGACCCTCGTGACGTAGCGCTATCGTGCAGCTAGAGATACCCAGCATTCTTTGTTTTACCTTACTCAGTGAATTATTCCTATCTACTTGATCACATTTCATCAAGCTCTTCATTATACACTGATTTGAAGGACGAATTTAGTAAGAAAGGACTCAAATTATCTCAGTTCCTTGAAGATAACCTAGAGTATATACTTCCGACGCTTATCTTTATTCGAAGGCATCGGAGGCCAAAACACTTTACTTCTTCGCAGACCTCGGAGCAGTCGGTCAACCAAAGGGTAATTTCGATATTGACTCTGCCATATTCCCAACGCCTTGAGATCGCTGCTGCGTCTCCATGTTATGCTTGGATCAGGCTCCTTGCGATGATGTAAGGCACGGAGGAGACCACAGGCTTCTGGTCGGGAGGAAACTCATCTTGTGCGCGGAGCTCTGTTTCGAAAATATTTCAAACATGCATTACGATGTTACAACTGTTAGTTTCTGATGCAATGGATCTCGGCGCAATTGCCTCAAGTATATATCGCGGGAGTTCAACATGAAATTTAGACTTGGGTACTGGCTTGTTCATATTCAGTGTCGGCTGTAAAATTTCCTGGGCTGCAAACTTACACCTCAACAATTATGTTTTCGAATACCATTTTGATATTGGGTTTACTTCTACGAAATTAGGGAAGCGTTAATTAACCTATGGTGTTTAGTCATCTTCAAAGCCTCATGCGTGAACCGGGTGTAGAATAAAATCATTAAACATTAATAGATTTTCCCAACACTGTTTCCTAAAAGAAAAACTAACTGAGGAATACGATATTTTCACACCTGAGTGGCAGAGACCAATATAAGGCTGAAGAAGAAGGCAAATAAGTGCATGTGCCGGACGATGAGGCTTAGACGCCCGCCCTGCGCCTCCCGCTCCTTCCCCCCCCCTCATCCTCCGCCACAGCCACTTGAGGAGGGCGCTTCAGTCGACACTGCTGTGGGGGGCGGACGCGTCCACAAGTGATAACGATTTCCTCTCCTCAGGAGCCACGCAGTCAGAAAATCTCATAAAATTCCTCAAGATGTTCGTTACAATCCAACCTTAAAGATTAAATGGTTTACTTACCTATGCGTAAAGTTTCTGGTATTATAATTCTTGTATGATATATTGTGCAATTCTAATTCTTAAAATACACTCATTTTCTTAAGATTGTGTATTACTGGAGCGCATAACTATTTACCCGGGGAATAATTTATTTCTAACAATTAATTATTTGACTCTACTTAGCTAATTTTTGCTCCCGCATCTATTTTCTTCGTTGAAATCTACAGTGGAAGCAAATTACGCACACAAAAATAGCCTACTTCGTTAGCTATGTCATGAAACTTCTAATTTAATTTCATTCTGATTTAAGAACATACTGTACAAACCAACCTAGTTTCAGGCCCTTTTAATATTGGGATACTTCCTGCAGGATGCATTTGTAAGTTTCTCCGACCGAAAGTTAGTCACCTGTTGCTTTTCGACAGTTGCTTTAATTCATAAAATTTATAATGGAGTTTCGTTTCTCACAGGTGTTCGGGCTCTTTAATGACATAGATCAATGATCCCGAATCTCCAAAAAACGTCTAATCAGTGTTTAGCAGTGCCAAATAATCGAGGTCTCATCCCACACGAGTGATGGCACCATAGGGGAGATTGTCACCAGCGAAGTCGGATATTTTTGCAGAGGGAAGGGTCTCCTCGTGCCATTAAGTATTCATGAGTTAGAGAGCGTGGCCTCGCCACTAGCGCCATAATTTCATTTCCCATTTCCGGATTGTTGCTGTAGCCAGTATGGAAATGTCGGGCAGTATCTTTGATGCGCCAAATTTAGTTACTTCTTTATTCTTGTCGTTAAATATTCCACTGTATATGCACTAACCAGTCTTCTGAAGAGCTACTAAGCTCCTGCCTAGGTCCCCATTAGGCGCATTGTGTTCCCCCGCTGCGCAAGGAACCGCATGTCTGCTTATTGCGGGCAGCGCTTGAATGGCTAGGCATCAAAATCTAAGTAAGAAGCTATGAAATTTCGCGTATCTAAGTCAGAGGTTCCATAATTTTTGGACGAGTAATATTAGTCCCTAATTCATCTTGCGAGGTGTCTAGTATTTGAATGCCATAGGGAACCAAACGAAACTCGGGCGCACTAACACTTATTTTTATACATCATCTTTCTTGTATGTTTCATGATACAAAAATCAACGCAGACGACTTTAACTATACCTATTCAGTTTGGCACAGAAAAAACACAAGAATGGTAAACATTGGCATTGAATATTGAAATCAAATATTATTAGAGTATATTGCGCTTATCAAGAGTATTGGTTAGTATAGTCAGCCCACTATCAAAGCCAATTGAGAAGGTCCCGATCCATACATATTACTTTGTATTCTTTCGTTCGCCAACTACGACCATTGGAATAGTGACCACAAGCCACTACGACTGTGCAAAAATCAACACAAATAATATTTCGTGCAAAGCTCCCGGGACCCAATAACCAGACATGCAATAGTGCAATAATAGCATCAACGATAATTGCGTAGGAACATTCTTGATGTATTATACTCGCAAAGTTTCATAATTTATACCATTGCTAAATGAAACAAATAAAAATTTTCTTTCGGCTACACTTGTAGACACCGGCACAACGTTTGTTTACTTAAACGCTTTCCTGCATAAGATTACTCATAAATCTACAGTTTGCGGTAACCTCAAAAAAAGAAAAAGTGGTTATTTATTCCAAATTAAATCATGCAAAACCCATAAAACGTGCATTTTGGTTTTTAAATCGTCATGCCAATAACCTGAAAATTTAATGTTTAAAATGAAATCGCGCTAAAATTTCAAACTGTGATTTTAATTTAACGGTTGATCGCTCAGTGTTGAGTGGAGGTTTTCTCCAAGACTTTCAATTATTATTCAAAATCACATAATCTTTCTCCGTACAAAAAAAATATATCTAAATTTAGATACGAAAGATAAATCATAAAATAGGAAAATGTAATTAGCCACGTTACTATAGTTGTATAGACTGATGCAGTGATATTTCAACGTAGATTAGTACTTCCCCAAGATTGCCATCGTTATTCATATGCTAATTATTGCAAAATATTTACGAACATTGCTGTAGTTCCGAATTTGCACATGAACTTACCGTTAATGTACTTAGGTTCGTGCTAAAAAAGGTATGAGCAATAAAAAAAAGGCGTATCCAAATAAATCAGGTCTAGTCAATTTTTGAACAGAAATTGAGTTAGCAGAAAAATCAACTACGACTTAATGAAACAAGTTTCACTGATATGTCTTGAATTAAAGAGAACGAAGGTTTTAGGCGAAGTGAGGTGATCTTATTTGTGTGGCCGTGGAATATATCAGTATTATAAAGACAAAATAGGAAATGAAAATGTACATTCATGTAGGAAAGGAACTAGATTCGTTTGCTCTATCAATTTTCAATGATACGTTAAAACTATGATCAATCTTGAAACATTGTTGATGTATCCTAATTCACGCAATTGGTTTGTTTACCGTAAATGCTAAGAACTTTAGTCTTTACTATTAGTTTCGTGATGAAACAGTAAACATGAATACTGTAAATATTAATAAGGATCTCGATTTGCCAATGGAAGTCGTTCTTAGAACGTCTGGAACTGGTAATTA
>VOMN01030478.1:0-33827 GCA_014899125.1 Orchestia grillus
TAGAAGGGAGACTTTTCCTACATCGTTTTAATGGTCCTAGCAGAGGTCATGCTCTGGTTCAGCTCAAGGTTAACAAATTTTATTGTGGCTATACAGCATGTCAATTTAAGCTTTTATAACCGGCGCCAGGAACAATAACGTTGACGAGCAACATTTTAGGAGGTTGATTAGGAGAAGCGTCGGTGGCATCTATACTACATGCAACAGCTAGATTACCAGGCCATTGCAGGTGCTCTCTAAGTACGGAGCGAAACCAATTCAGCTATTACGTAAATTTTTAATTTACTAGACCAGCCGTGACCCGTTGGGTTAATTAAAATTTATCATAATCAAACCGGACCCAGGAATATATCCGATGCAGTTAAATCAGTATCTACAATACAGGATTAAATGTAGAGTATAAATGTCAATTATCTCAGAGCCGACAGCCAAACGTGTGCACGGTGCCAAGCAAGCAAAGATGGAAGACGACCGAAGTTTTAGTATTATACTAAACTATTCATGGACGTTGTGTAAAATTAAGTTAATTAAAATCAAACCATTTCTAGAAATATACCTGATCAGGAAAATCACTTCCGAGTCGAATTTTCATTAAAACTTTGAAGGCAAAGATGACCACACGAAGTGAAAAGGTTTCTTCTTCGATTACATGTTCAATACGTTCTATAAACTCTACCACCGCCGCTGTTAAAACCTAGAGTAATCAAGAAGTTAAAAAAGAAACGTTTCGGAGACCAGCTCCATTCTCAGCAAGTCATTTCCGAAAAATAAAAAAGGACTATGCAAAATACTATTTCTTTTATTGTTAACATTTTTTTATTTTCAGGTAAAACCTTGTAATGGAAATGAACCGATTGAGTTAATTAAAACTGGTTTATCTGTGTATGTATTAGGATTCTAATATTTTCAAATTCAAGTCATTAGCGGCAGTACATAGAATTTTTCCATTAAAAATTTTTAGGCGAAGATGACCGCACAGAGTGAAAACGTTTCTTCTTCGTTTACATGTTATTTACCATGTATGAACTTTACCACACGCACTATAGAACCCTGAAGTTATCAAGAAGTCAAAATATTGAAGTCGGTCAAGTCAAGAAGACAGTTAAAAATAACACAACCAATTCATTGCCATTGCAAGTATTTACCTGAATATAATGCAATTTTTCGGCAAAACAAGAAATTGTACAATTCCTAAATTTGTCAGCTGAGAAAATCTGACCTCTCTACAGAACTGTTCCCATTTCATGAGCTTTAAGACATGAAGACCAATTTTCGAAGAGATGACAATTGGCATCGCAAGAGCATGAACCCTTATTCAGCTGCATTAATTTTCTTACACGACTCTTCAACCCTTACATGGAACATCGTATCAACTTACCAGCATAAAATGCTTATTAACTGAAGAAAAACGGGAATTCAAACTGACGAGTTTCGAACACTTAACGCACCGTGCGATGTACTTCCCGTTGTACAGGATTGTGGGGACGACGAACCGATTCCTGCTCCTGCCGTATCTCGAGGCCTCGATGAGGTTACGGAGCTGTTCCGATCGCTTCTCAGTGTCTGAAAAATATTCGTGTAAATACCCTATGCAACCCAGAAAGGAGTTCTTGGCTCACTTAGAACATCATTAAATCAAGATCGTACCAAAGAAACTTTGCCAAAAACAAGCCCATTTAGGGACATGCCTGGTCTACATTTTCTTGCTCCTTCGACGGAAAATGAAAGTAGCAAGGTTCCTCTTAATCTCTTGCCCTAACCAAGGCACACAATCTGGGGTACGAACTGAACTAACGGCGAACGATGCATTTCTGAAAAGCGTGGAGGCTGGTTGGGGGGGAAATTGCACCGCTCATGGCAATGAAGTTCATAAAGAATCATGTTACAACGTTCAAAGCAGTCTTGTATATCTCTATTTCATTCCCAGAACTAGCTACAATGCAGGCGTGTAAACACCGAAGCAAGCGCTTCAAAAAAAACAAAAAATGGAGTCTACAAGACAAAAGGATTTGTACGTATGCATCCTGCAGATAGTCAGGTCAAGCCCTGAAGCTTTTTGAAAATGCGCAGGAAGGGCACATCAAGAGCGTCTCAGAAACCCTTATCCTCCTAAGACTTGTACGAGCACCACAATAATGCTGGAGAACAACACCAGGAATAGCAGGAATAGCAGGAATTCCAGAATTCTAGCTTTCAAAACTAGAGATGAAACGCTCTTCCTGTGAAATTTTATACGGTGAATATTTACCACGAATAAGAACAATACCTTACGATATGTTCTCTTCTCGAATAGATGCATTTTCGTTGGAAATTCAAGACCCACCAAGTGATCGAGCTTGAAGTTTAGAAGAAACCATTTAGGAACAGCAAAGCTTTGTAACGCTGTTGGCCATTACAACTATTTATTACAATCCCAGCTGCGCTGATGGTAAAGACGAGCTCACGCTAACCTATCAAGAACGTTCAAGTTGAGCTAAATAAATCCTCTATTAGTCTTCGTTTAACTCAAGCCTTCGAAAGTTCAAGTCAATGCATCGGCGGGGCCCTCCACTTGAAGTTCCTCCGTCTCCTACACGACAGCTCCACTTTGCTCGCCCTAAGCAAGGATGTTGAACTGTTCTTGCCTATAGCTCTGCATTATGGCCAATAGAGGAAGTTTAACATCCGCTGGAACCTCAAGTCTGACAGATTACTGCAATCTGTCTTAAGACAACGGCGAGATCCAAGTTTTGTCAGACCCCTAACGGTGCAGACTGCCGATATATCTGCAAAAATTTCACCTCCGTTCCTGACTTCGAATCGTCTTTGACCATACTGTAGTACCAAGGTATTTAAGATCTATTCAAAAACCTAGGTTCCGAATTCAACTAACGTCGGGTTATTGAGGATTTACGTTATTTATTTTCAACGGGGAAGTAGCGTACGAATGAAGTGGACCATAAAAATATTCGAATTCAGCATACACTTTTCTGGGTTATCACCGAGTAACTTCCACATTCACACGCATGCATACAATTATCCCTGTTTACATTTCCGCGATGGAACTAGACTCAGTTGGTCTGAAATACTCTGTTGACGTCCACTTCCCTGGCCGACAGAGTTAAGTAATGGCCTCACCTGATCCATCTATCCCTTCAAACTTCAGAGGAGATTCATCATCCACGCCTTCATGCATGGAGAGGATGCCAGACAAAGCTGTGTCGTGGGTCATGTCCGTCAACTCGGGCACAATATCGAGCACATCTTTGTTGTGCGTGCGCTCGCTGCTGGGGAATATACGGACTCCTGCCTGGCGTAAAGGTGTGATCATACGCCTGTCAGGTACGAAGATTGTTTTCGGATAACTCGCACAAAGAACTCCACCAGTGTTGTCGATTCTCTGAAAAATAAAGATGCTTCAACACCCTCATTAGGCACTTCTCACCGCTGAAGAAGCGATCACTTGAGATTTATATTAGAGAATGACGTTGCATTATGCGAGTGTGCTACAGAATTTAGTCACGGATAGCTTCATTATTTACTAGTGGAGGAACATTAGCGAATTTCAGTCTTACACCACGCATCTACTGCAGCGATCAGATAATTTAGCAAAGTCTAATTCGGCAGCGAATTAGCCACTATCTGAAACTAAATTAATATTTAAGACCAAGTTAAACTCGTTTCCCAAACCTTACCATGCAGGAATAATCCAAGGCCCACATGCGTTGGACGACTCCAAGAATCATCTCGTGCTGGAGAAAAAAAAATTAACATTCCTTATCACTCGAGATTAAGTTTAGAGATCAGTCCTATATTTTGATGCTAGCTATACAGCAGCGCAAGTGTCCACCGTTAATTATGCCACCGTTCTCAACTATGCAAGCTATACTCAGCTGTCAGAGCTCCTTGGATTTATGGTCCAAGTGATAAACACTCGCTCTACGATGTAGATGTCATGAGAAGTATTTCAATTCCAATTCACAGAATTATCAGTTATAAATCACATGAAAATTGTATACTAGAGAACGATAACTGCTTCACTTCAGGCAAGTGCAAGATTGATTAACGCCATCATATTTGTGAAGAATCCTAGATTGCGTATTTCTTCATAAAAAACTATTACCTTAGCTTTTTTGCTTAGGAATCTCGATATGGTCATTTTAAAACACGCAAGCCAGTTCACTAAATGAAGCTTCCTAGACCACCTGATGTGCTACCAGACGGGGTCGATTGCTTTGGAATAGAGAACTTGAGCTCTACATCGTTGCTCTCGCTAGTGCAAACATGAATTTCAGGGAAAGCTGGAGTTGCTACAGTCAAAAGTGAGGGCGAGGCATCATCCATCTTGCTTCGCGATTTATTATTGCTACAGCACAACGGGAAAGTAACGCCATTCCGCAATACACAAGACAGTTACTCACCGTATCATTATGGGACGCTGTGGTGTAGGTGTTGTTTTGAAAAAACTTTACAAGGTTTACGATGTGGTTGAGCGTAACCTCCGTAGAAGCTTCAAATGTTTTACCCATGTTTAACTCAATTCATTTACACCTGAAAATAACGCCATGTTCAGTATGGGGCAAGCTTCGAGGAAATGTAGGAAACGTACATCGGCAATAATCGTTTACAAAACGCGACACTACTGAGAGATACACCACCAACCTCCCAACATTAAAAAGTTATTTTGATTGTGCATTTTTATTAAGTCCTGTGATCAATAACCTGCAATAAATAGAGTTTAATGATAATCCTAACCTGAATTTCTTGATGATCCAAGATGACCTTCGATTAAAATCACGTGTCATCTTCATTCAAGTGGAACAGACCCGCGTTACTTTCTCAGAGAGAATAGTTCATCAACTACCCAGGGAATCAACTACATTTCGGCAACTATACTGTACTCATCGTGACTAACAGATACAACGTAGGTTAGTGCTGTGCAATACCTCTCGAGTAAAGTTGGCCGTGACCTCAGCTTTACTGGCCCTCCCATGACGCTACCTATAATGATCTAGAGATGAAACTTCGCACCGTAAGGTAATGGTATCAAATGAGAACAATGAATAGTAGACGAACAAGGATGTGTTTAAATTGATCACGATTGACATCAGTTTACAAGTCGCACCGTAAGTTACGACTACGATCCGAACACAACCATAGAACCTCGTGTAGATTACACATAACCCTGCTGTTAAGTACGGTCTCATTGGGACCCAAATTAGCTTGAACGATAATCAACTTGACCTGAACTTGATCTTGCCGAGACAGTAATTCCTACCACGTATACCACTCGAGCATCTAAGGGCGTCTCGTGAGAAGTTCGCCTTCGATTTCTCAAGCGTACCGTTCATAAAATACCCCACACCACTTTTTCAATCCAACTATCGTGCTCCACGAAATTTGAAAATAGTTCTTCATATAAAGCATTACACCCTGGCGCACATTTCCTTAAATATGTACCACCACCATCACTTCCGGTTACACGAATATTAAAAATCGAGTGAAACAATTCTAGTCAACGCACCCCGCGACCAAACTGTGTAAGCCCACTGCGCGAGCTGAACATCCGGCCAACATTCCGTTGGCTTCACTTTACGAGAGACTGTACAAACGCCAAGCGATACCAGAGTCCGAAAAATTTTACTTTCTGTGTAGCTCAGAGACGTATGTAGTAGAGAACTTTAATTTATTTACGAATATTTTTAATTGCGATTTTATGTCCAATGTGAGGTGCAACGTAATTTTTTATTTTGAAATGAATTGGGCACAAATAATTTATTAATGTTCACTTCAGCTCTAATAATTTATTCGTTGATAGAAAGAGCTGAGAATTCTTCTGTAATAATATGCACAACATTGTTGGGCTCAATCTTTAGAGATCAGCTGTGTGAAACTTGAAAACATGATTTCATTTTATATTAATGTAGAAATGTGATGGAAAATTTAAATTATCTGCTTAAATATGTGCTAGAGACAGAATTGAAATTGGATTGTGTCGTAAATAATTTACAATCCGTCTGCGGATGAATCTTACATCCTGATCCATTGAGCTTAAATCAACATGGAATGATACAGGCGTGAACCCAAGTTCAGCATTTTTACAACACCCGTTTTAAAAAACATTCCCAAGACTTAACTTCCCACGATATAGACGAAGAGTTGTCTCGGTGAGGCTGAGTAGCTTCTGCTGCACGACCAAGAAAACCATTTTAGGGGTAGGAAAAAGCAGCTTTTTGGTCCACAACGATATGGCCTGCAGGCTCTCGAAATCTCAACATTTTGGACGACTCGATTTGATGGCGTTTCAGTGTCGAGCAAGGAATAGCGACACTTGACAGACGGCGGTAGAATTTAGGATTAATATAGCGTTGACAAAAAACAATAATAATCACTTAGAAATTAATTCGTTTTTAGCTTCAGAGAAATCTGAAAAACTTGAGTTAAAATTTTAAATACTTATAGAAATATAATATAGAAATATATATAAAATGTATCCATCGGCTAGGATTATTTTGCACAGTCGAAAATTAGATTAAAACGGTTACAGTGCTATTTTATCACACTCTAACGCATAATATTAACTTACGCTGCAAGCAACAGTGTTACTACAGAGACAAAACGTACGTGTAAGGGCATTCAGTACGAAATGTGCAGCATTCACTGACATTTACGCAATATTTCAAGTTCAAATAATCCAGTTGACGGAACTATTCATGGATATATTACCATGGTTGTCATTCTGATCTTTTGTTCAGGTATTCAGTAATCGACTTTGGTCCCACCAGTCAAAAAATTTTTGGAAACATTCCTCACCCGCTTGATTACTTTTCGTTATTTCATTGAATTAAAATGAGTAAAGTTCGACCTCTATCTACTGACACAAGATACCTGGGCAGTCTCAATTTTCTGGCATTCCACGTGACGCTCTCTCACATAAAGGGATGATAGGCAATATAAATTATCACGAAGGTTACCTTGTAACCATAACGGCTCGTACAAGACTTAGTATAACTGTCTTCAGAAAACGTTCGTCTGGCCGCTCAAAGACATTTGTCAGTGGATTTATGGACGAAGTACGATTAGAATAGCTTCCACGTTGCAGTATTGGAGCCATTAGGGACAGTGACTCTAATTCCCTTAGAGCCATCAGTGCTTTGGCGCCAGTCCAGCTGCATGCAGTGGCATTGCTTCTCATGTTGCGGGATGTGACGTAGTTTGTGACTTCATTTTCAAATTTGGTTTTCTTTCAACAGAGCTGGTTTTTCAATATTTTTCTCACGCTCTTCCGACCGGTGCATTACATCCCAGTAAATAGTTGGCTTAACATTTGAACATTAGTCTGTTATATTGATACATATCTACAACATCTGATCGAATTCGAGACCGGTATGACGACTTTTTATTCACTGAAAAATACAGTAATCAGAGAGCCTCTATATATATTCCAGGTCGGTTTCCAGCTTTATCTGCTACGCTTATGAACTTCAGTTTTATGGTAACTCATTATTGCTGGATATTTACCAAGATGCGCCATCGCGATCTTCTATTAGAAAAATGTGACGAGGAGCAAATGTACTTATTTTACTCCATCAAATCCAAATTCATCCATAAAGTTTCAACATTACTTCATCACATGTATACCGACCATGAGGTACGATACCTAATACATAAATAAATTAATCAATTCGACGTTTCTGTTCCTGTTGAGTTTAAACGAACTAATAAAGTAGGGTCATAACGTTTGAAGCTTGTTTTTGCTACTTATTATAGCGAGAAGTTTCTTTGTGATTTAAGTGCTGATGAATAATTTCAAGGTTTTAAAAATGGAATAATCAATACATGTCAACATAGACTGTACTTGTTAGAAACATATTGAAAAAAATCTTCATGCAGAATTATGTTGACTTCAAATGATTAACGCACAATGAAAATTAAAAAATAATTTTTCTTTGACAAAACATTTACCAAACTTAACCAAGAACCTATTGTTTGAAAACGGAGGATACCTGTTCGCATGGCTCAGGCTAATTAATTTTGATGAATTGTTCGAACTTAACACGAGCTCAATTTAGTGCTTGTGGCCGATCGTGTTTTGTTGTCGGCTGCATGCGACATATCGCAGTCGACGCTGTGTTTCAATAGCGATCATGTTCAGTGAATATGCACTTTTAGGGCTCAGGCGCTAATGAAAAAAATTATTTTTCAGTTTTTAGACGCTTGTTGAGCACACTGAGGCTCGGAATGTTCTAAAAAACAAATGTTGAATCGAAAGTGCTATATTCTTGTATTTTGAGGTACTGAAATCACATAATTCGATAATAGATGATTCATTCAGAAGTTCTAGTACTTTAAAGTAATATACTTGAATTCTTACATCATCATAATTTTAAAATATTCTGTGTCTTCGCCTCAAGTATTTTCATCGAAGTGCATAATATGGTTTAGGCGGGAGAAAATATGGATATATGAAAGGAAAAGGCATAACAGCTATAAAAAACCTGAATGGGAGGAAACTTTACGGAATTTCATACCTACGAACTAAAGGTTCCAAAAATAATCTGAAATAGTCTCAATGATAGTTCTCCCAACTGCATGCATTGCGTAAGAAAATCTTATCATGGAGAGTTACGACCTTCTCTTTTGAGGTCCCAATGCTTGGGAGTGGAAATCTCTAGTTTGCGTCCCCACCAAAGGCCTCATAAAAGAACGGGGGCTCTGAGCACTCTCGATATCCGTCTGATAAAGAAATTCCCATCCGCCTGTCAGAGAATATGGCCGGCCCGATGTAAAGGTTGCGTCTCGGACCCGCGTCCCACTCATTTTGGGTGGTCACGCTCGCTGGGCCTGGCCGTTAGGAAAGAGAAACTAGTGATTACGAATTGTTTATTTGGAACCTAATAACGTTACTCGCTTGACTTGCAGTGGAAATGTTATTGTCATAACAGGGACCAATGAGTTGTGACTTATTTAAAGCCTCTTAACGATCCCTCACTGACTTGCGGTTGAACTTTGGAAATCGTCGTCGAGAACTGGCCATTGTAATTTTGTTGGCGAGTTCGCTTGCAATAAGTTGAATTGCTTTGTGCCAAAATTTATAACGTAAGCTCCAAAAAATATGCGCTTTAAATTAAATACATTCTACGTACGTTAAATTTCATTTTGAGGGCATGACAAACGAGTATTTTTCTTGAATTTGCGAAAAGATTACTAGCAGGGTTAACCGAGTGAACATTCTAGATTCACAAACTAAATTTATAGGATGTAATCATAACGTCCGTTGGAAAGTTTTCAAGCAACTGGTTCATGTCTATTTTTATGAATTCATCATTGGCCATTCGTAGTTGCGATTGAGCTACAGCAACTACAAATTTTTTTTGGTTGAAAAGGAGTTACCTTAGAGCCCAAATACTTGACTCTGCTGAGATCTTTACGACTTTCAAGCTACTCAATACACTTTACAAACGTGATGGCTCATGCTCCAGGTGCATTGGAAAGTATCGTGCATCACAATTACAGCTGCAGTCGAGTTAGCATTCTAAGAAAAAGAGGCGTGCACGTCATTCATTTCACCGATGATAATCTTTTCCAACTCAAGCTATCGTGCATTGTCGATGCGCTATGACATGCAGAGTCGTTCTTTAAGGTCTGGGAGAGAGATGCGCTTCATGCTTGGATGCCTTCCCTCTCAGGAAGGTGACGTGAGCCCTCAGCGCAGCTGTCGTTGGAAGCGAGAGGCATATCTTCCGCGGCGTGTCATCCCCAGATAAGAGTCGATACGGCGAAAATTTCATCGGTTCTTGCTTTCCCCAAAGAAATTCTTCCATCCAGTCAGGGAGCATCGGTCTCATGACCTTTGCCGAGACCGTTTTCTTGCGCATCGTTCATATGAGAGATAGAAGAATTTTCCTTTTGTTATACTTTTTCACTTTCTATTTTTTATCTTATCATAGGAGCTTTCAGAAAAATGCTGTTTGGGTATTTCTCAACGCTAAGAGTGCACATATAACTTCAAGTTTTCGATCGCAGTTCATAATTCACTCATGATTCCCGTTCGAACAGTAGCCTAAAAATTTGAAACGAACAACTGGTGCATAGTTAGTAACTGCTCTATGAGGTAAAGAACTGCAGTTACTGCACGATACTGATTTTTGCAATTTTCATTTTTTTGTTTTGAAAAACTTCTGTGGTTTTATAGTTGTATAATTTTCAAAATGATGATAATCTTCCTCGCAGCTGCAGCGCCTGGATATAAGAATATTCGCAGCCCGATTTTTGTTGTATCTTAAAAATTTCTAGTACTGGTTAGGGATAGAGAGAACTGGCTGTTCAAAAAACATATATTTAAGAGAATGTTTACACAGAGCAAAACAAAATTTATTGACAACGAGAAAATCAACTAAGCAAAAAGTGTATGTGTCAAAAGTGGTTTGTAAAAACTGAAATCAAGTTTTTCGTACTTAGTGGCATGACCTTTGCTTGCAGTAGCATCACGAAGACGAATATTGTAACTGGACACCAGCTCTCGACACACCGCTTGTGGTAGCTTATTCCGTTCGTGCTCGCTAAGAAATAAACATAATTACTAAGAAGATCCTCGCTGATTTCAGGATTATCTATCCTGAAATAAGCGAAGTTCTTTGGACTCATTTTGCGTAGAGCAATTTTGAATATTTGCCACAAATTTTCAATGTGATTGAGGCCAGGCAATTGGCTTGGAAACGGATGGACACCTATTTTCTTATTTGGAAACCATTTTTTTAAATTTCGTTATATGCTTGGGGTCCTCGTCTTGCTGAAAGCTCTGCTTGCGCTGGCCATAGAATTTTCTCGCTCTCGGAAGCAGCTTCTATTCCACTATCTGTCTACAAGCTAAAAATCCATTTTCCATCAACAAAGTGGAGTTCCCCTACACCATGGACAGCAAAACAGCCCCACACCATGATGCTGCCTCCTACATACTTGATAGTGGGGATGGTGTTCTGGGGACCATAGGCAGTCCATGTTCTTCTCCAAACATGACGAGCGTCGCTTAGGTTAAAAATTTCAATTATACTTTCTTCGGACCATACAAACCGTTTCCAACTTAATTTCTTTGTCGAGATGGTCCTTGGACAACAATGAACGATTTTTCCCATGTTTTGCTGTAAAAAGAGGAGTCCTGCGAAGAGTGAAGGCATGTATACGTCTTCGATGTAATTCACTAGTAACTGTTTTTCGAGTGATGTAAACTACTTGTAACTTCAGTTCTTTCTATAGTTATGAACGGGTTTTCATGGGCTCATTCGTCACCTTGCGCAGCACATAGCGTCGAGAGCGGCCCGTGATCTTGCGCGGAGCTCTGGTTCTTGACAGACTGGAGATTGCTCCAGTCTCTAGATGCTTCCGAACTATTGCCCCGACAGTTGAGTATGGAATCATAAAACTTTCAGCAATTTCCACTAACGTTAGTTCTTCAATACGAAGTTCGAGTATTTGCTTTCAAATTGCTTCCGGTATTTTTTTGACTTTCGGGATTGCATCCGCAAAGCATTCTTTTTCAGCAAAATTTGGAGGGGTAATAATTGTGTCGGTCGCAGTTTGTTCACATTACATTTTGTAAGTTTCTGGAAGCATCATAAAACATTTTTTGATCAAATACTCAAATTGTGCAAATAAAAAACAATGATGTAACTTGATATCAATTTTGGCCAAATACTGTTGTCCCATACTTTTTTTGCATAGTTGATTTTCTGGTTGTCAATAAATTTGTTCTGATTTGTTTAAATATTCATGTAAGTTTATGTTTTTGGAATTACCACTATTGCCCACCCAGACCAGAGCTCTAAATTTTCAAAACACGTTAAAAATAGAGTGGGGCAAATACTCATCGCCGGACAGGGTACGTATGAAGGAACGCATGATGCGCGACCAACTGATCAGCTCACGCCTGTGCTGAAGGAAAATACTCGTACGATGCATTTTTGACACAGCCAGATGTGTCTTACGCCTTTTTGAAAAACTGCCAGTCAAATGCTCACGTACCATAAATGTATTACGACGCTGTTTCGTCAGTCATGTGACAGTATGCACGTAAAGTAAGCCGTCCAACAATGGACTATACAGCGTGAGTCTACGGTTTTTCAAACGAAGATTTAACTTACTCATGCAACCCATGAAGCATTGTGGATGTAGATAGAAAAAGTAAAAATAACTTAAGCCAACGAATTAGTCAAGAACTTCCGAACACAGAGATATTTAATTAGCATAACCTATCTTTGGATGGCCTGAGTCTCAATATAGCCTTCGGTATACAAGTAAAGACACTGTCAATGCAGGTTTCAGCAAACCCATTACACCATTATGCTGAAATAACACTTTATTGCTGAGAGACACCTATTCCAAGGGAGATAACTTAGCTACACCTACTGATAGCCCCTGCTTCACTGAGGTGACGAGTGAAAGTTGAGTATTGACTTTTGACCAATAACTTGTTGATGGGCTAACGTAGACCCCATTATTTATCCTACTAGTAACTAAAATGTTATTGAAAGAATTGAAATAATTCTACTACTGCTACTTTGGAAGAACTGACCCATTTTGTTTTATTTTTATGCTTTAATTAGCCGTACCCGGCCACGCGTTGCTGTGGCTTGACGGTGTTTTTCAAAAGGCATATCTAAAAAAAATTCAAAAACACATATAAAAAATACCCGCGTTTCCAAATGCAACGGTGTGTCAAAACTGCAAAGCCATCGGTGAAGAGCTTTCAGACATTTAAAAATATGGACATGCGAACATTTAAATTTCTATTTCTGTAGATAAGGGAAGTAGCATCAAAATTCTGTTACTCAAGGAATACTTGCTTGGAGTTTCGGGTCACAGGAAAGGGAGGTGACGGTGAAGAATGATAACTGCATTTTGTTGTATATGCCCGTAGGCAATGTATACCGATAACATAATTTCATTTTCTCACCTTCGGTTAGTTTTGAGGAATAAATAAATATAATTAATTATTTGTACGGAGGTCAATAGTACTTCCTGCAAAGCTGCTTCATGGGAGCTGCACGCAGCGCATACTATGCGGGCTACGTGGGGGAGAAGTTTGATATTCTAGTGGACGGTATTTAGGAGAAGCATCATCCAACAATCGGTTCTGACGTATACTATAATAATAATAATAATATTGGACATCTACTAGTAATAAGAGTTGCTCTTAGTCAATACTTCGACTCTCGAAGACATCGATGTTCTGTCATAATTATTTGAAAGTTCTGAACTTTCGTAATTTTATCACCTTTAAATTTTAGGTTTCGTACCATTTTTATTAGGAAATATGGTCGATGAATGAAAAGGCAAATATACGAATATCACGTTCGATAACATTTTTCCATTAACAATTATTTTGAATCTGTTGATGTCGAAATTATGTTTGGTGAAGATTACGGTTTTAGAATAATGGAAAATTTTCACGGCGTCTTGTCCCTTTAGCTTGGCACAAATCGTGCGTTTTGTTGCTTGCTCATAAACAATTTTAATTTACGTGATGTAGGTACCGCAACTATTTTCGAGTTTAAATGTTAGAGTTTCATTTTAGAATTCAATAAGTGTGTATGGTTTTCTTCCATGGAGATCAATAATATTACTTCTATTCAGACAAATAAAATTATAAATTATATTTCATACGCCAAGAAAAGCTCATGGTTCAATATACCAAGAAAAGCAGCGCAAACTCGATCAGCAGCTGCTGCGAAACATAGTCGCCAGAAATAAAAAGGCATTAATGATTAAATTTACATGAACAAGTTTGTCACTGAGGGATAAATCATTTGACTAAATTTAAGGTAAGCTACCGAGGCTTAGAGGAAGATTTCGAGGGTCTCTTGATTAATGGCCGCCATTCGTCAGGCGGCGACAAGCGAGACCGGGGCACTCATCCTCGCCCCTATCCTTCACAAACAAAGAATCTCCGGAAAACTGAATAAAACAAGGCACGAGATGATGCATGGGCACCGGGGACTGGATGAATTTTAAATTTCTCTCAGCAATACAGAACAATAAAGGTCGGGATCCATGGAGGTTGTTTAGGATCATCTGCGATGAAGGTTGTGGTGGGTGCCCCAGGAGGAGCTTAAAAGAAGTGTTTGATTATTGCTGGTCAAGTGTAATCTCAAATAGCATTTCAATACCCGTAAAATACGAGCATGTCATATGTGCATACTAGGAGCATGATCAAATTGTACAGGAAATTTTAAAAGAACTTCATTTTGTGTGAACTATAAGTTTGAAAACATTCGAAAAAATCCTCGTTCCTGGGTACTATTTCTAAAACACACCATTGTACTAGTTTAACTCTAATTGCATTGTTCGGTCAGTCCACAAGTGTAAATAGGTATCATAATATACCTGCATGTTTCAAGAATATGCATTTATTATCTTAACGGGTTTCTTTTTTTACATTTTTAAGGACGATGAAGCAGTTAATTGTAGATTTTAAAAATTAATTTATTTTGTAGTATGAGCATTCTTCAGATTGGCTTTTTCCAGAATTAAGCTGCTAGAAATCTACTCCCCAAAGATATTTTGTAAAACTAACTCTAAGTTTTTCTTTAAATGAGTGCACGGTGCACCATTCGAAGTACAACCTGCCGTGGTTCACGAGGGGCGCATTCGGTGAGATTATATGAAATATTTCAAAATTATTCACAACGGCAAGTTCATTTCGATCGTACACTTTTCAAAACTAAGCTGAATTGACTTCGTTTGAGTGATTTCCGTGCTCTGTATGACAAGTTCAACTTGGGTTTATCCAAACACGACACAATTTTTTGTATGTTTTCCAAGCATTTATGTACATAACTACCGTATGTCTCAAGCGCTAAGCTACGTCGTAACTGACCGTATTCTCACGCTGCACTGTTTAGCAGGAAGCTGCCTTTTAGAAAGTTATAATTTACAAGGAAAATTGAAAAATTTCTTCATTCAAAACTCTGTCCCACCGCTGTCTGATATGATGAAGAAATGGATAGAAGTGCATGAACAACGATTTTTGAAAACAGGCTTTTGGAATGAAAATTTTCGAGCTACGCTGCCTAGTATTTCAAATGGTAAATACCTGTTTTTTGTAAGCCTGTGTCGTATTAAAACGATGAACCTAGAACGTTAATATTTTTTTTTCTCATTTCCTCGGAGGCTCATTGAGCCCGGCACTGCTTTGGCCCATGAAAATATCAAATGAAAACAAAGGCCGTCATTTCAAAAGCTCCGGCACAACAGTGGTCCAAAACGCAGGACGTTTCGAAACGATTGACTCGCACAAGGTCACAATAACACCGTCGCTTGGCCCGATTCCTTCGGCTGGCGAGTTTTCATTTTTTCTCCAACTAAACAGTTCCGATCCTTTTGGGGATTTTCAACAAAACACAATCTTTGGCAGCCGGGGAAAAATTTCCCCGGGAAAAATTTTTTGTGTAAACAATCTGGACCATTCGCTGCTGGCGACTCAAGCTTCTTTGTCTGGCAATCTCGACTTGAAATTCCTTCGGGGCCTCCATTTGACCTCAGTTGGGTAAAAGCGTCAAACGAATTTTGCGACTTGAGAGTTTGTGGCCGTGCCGTAATATTGACACAGAAAAAATATTCGTTCCTAAATTTTAGACGCAGCAGAAAACGTTTTTTTGCGAGACAAAATGAGTGAAGATACCCATGTGAGTAGAAAATTTAAATTTATCATAAAAAACGTAGCGTCTGCTTGCAAGTCTTACTGCCTCACGCAACACCAGTGGTGGGTGGAGTGAGAAAGCTGGGAAGATTTTCTTCGTCATTAGTGCCCGTCTGCTTTGATAAAACTGCAAAGCTGGGAGGAGAAGACCAGCTTATGTTGTTGTCACTTCGCGTGACCTGCACCTATTGAGTGAGACGGCTGAGCAGTCGAGCGCGTGTGTGTACGGTCTGATCCGTCGTGGCACCTGAGCAGAGCCTGTGCACTATAGCGAAAGGTTTCTCTTCTGTCTTAATCCCAATCTACTTTTGGCGTCGTTGCCGTACTTCAAGATACGAACTGAGATCCCTTTTTGTAAGCGATTTCCTTGAGACCGCTTCCTCAGTATTTGTAATGATTAAATTAAGAGGAAGGGATCACAACTTCATACTTTTGTGTGATATATCGGCTGGTCTTTTTGAGGTACTCATCTAAATAATTTGAACTGTGACTCGTTCGACCATATTAATTATTATCATCCAGAACGACTCATTATGAAATACTTTTCAAATTTTTAACCTTTCTCAGAAATGTACCCAGAAGCCGAACTCTTAGTCGTGAATGTCCAGTTTATTGCAGAATGTTCATATGCATACAAGGGTGTGTTCATATCAAGTGTTCTTTCACCCTGTGTTAGAGTGAGAATTTATCGATTGATTACTTTTGGATAGCAAATGTAGGCATGACTCAAAAAGTTAAAAGTTTGTCCGTCCTGTGCATAACGAGCTCAGTGCTTGACTTGAAATGATTCGTGTCATGAAAGAGTATCGTGCCATGAAGGAGTATCATGCCATGGAGTATCGTGTCATGAAGGAGTATCATGCCATGGAGTATCGTGTCATGAAGGAGTATCATGCCATGGAGTATCGTGTCATGAAGGAGTATCGTGTCATGAAGGAGTATCGTGTCCTGAAGGAGTATCGTGTCATGGAGTATCGTGTCATGGAGTATCGTGTCATGAAGGAGTATCGTGTCCTGAAGGAGTTCGTGTCATGGAGTATCGTGTCATAAAGGAGTATCGTGTCATGAAGGAGTATCATGTCATAAAGGAGTATCGCGTCATGAAGGAGTATCGTGTCATGAAGGAGGATCGTGTTATGAAGGAGTATCGTGTTATGAGGGATATCGTGTCAATGAGTGAGTGCTTCCAAAATTTTCGATTCAAGCTAAGGGATTCATGCACGGTTTCCACTGCTGACTTTCCTGGCTTAATGGAAAGCATCGCTGAATTGAAGAACTCTTGATAAAACTGACAATAAAATACAGCATTAACCTCACTGAGCCCTTGATGAACAATTAGCATAAAACTACCGAGTGAAAATTTTGCACGCTTCCAATTCCAGCGTAATCAACCATTTCTCTAAGTTCTTAATAATTATCACGAGTAATTTTCCTCGGCAACTTAACATAGCAGAAAACAGTTGAAACAGATGCAATGTAGTCGCTAGAAGACAAAATAATTGGGCAGGCAAAGTTTATACGATACCAAATTAGATTACCTATAAATTCGTTCATGTTCAAGAGAAATAAACTTACGCTGCACACGTGGACGTGTAGCCAATTTTCCCCCGAAAGCTGATCCAAAGCCTGATATTTCTCCTCCGAATTATTCCTAATTTTGATGGCTCGATAGCGTTCATATTATTCGTGTTCAACGTGAGAGGATTCGCTGAAGATACAAAGTTTCACGCTTCTTAAATATTTATTGGTGCTTGACCTGTACGGTATTTAGTTGAATGGATCACATCAAATCAAAGCTTATGTCCAACACGTGAGAACGTAAAAGACGGTCCAGCACCACACTTCTATTAATCGACATTAGGTCTCAGATTTGATTTAGTGGCTAACTCTAAGGAGAGTAAAACATCAGGAGGTAACGTGTTTGTTACTGCTCTCTGAAATAATTCCAAAATGAACATACAGTTACAAATGCTCTGGATTTCATCTGAGAACAGTATTCGGATGTTGTTGATGCTCGTGAGTGATGTCTGTGGCTTGAATGGTCTCGAGATATCAATACTGGCAAATGGGACAGAGTCAAATCTGGACAGACTTTTGGAAGACGCTATTGCGCCCGATCTGTGTCCAAAATTCAGAGATTTGAGGGATAAATAAAGCCACGACCATCTCAAGCAAAGTGGGGACACCAGCAAAAAAGGATTAGTATTCCGCTCGAGCTATCGCTCATGACTCGGAAAAAGCAGTTCCCTTTCGCCTGAAAATGGTTGATCAAGTTTTTTTCTTAAGCAAAAAATTTTTTTGGGATAAACAAACTGACTTTTATAAAGACATCAATACATGCAGTGGTGATGACATTTGTGATCAATGCTCTCCAAATAGTTATATATTCCTTCTTAAAAATTACGAGTGCTTACAGGGCTCTCTTATGCTCTTGGGGATCCTGTCTGTCTACCTCAGCTTTTATAAGATAATTAGACAAATTTCTTCGAGAAGTGGTCGTCTTATCATTTCTTGAGCGTAAAATTTTTTATAGTGTGGGCATAATTGAAGTTCCATTGGGAATAATGAACAAATCTGACTTTAACCCTATTTTTATTGGTAGAATTAGTGTAACTCGTGATTGGGCGAACGTCGATCATTGACTTGTATGAAACGATTGTTCTTCATGAACACGAGTCGGCGATGGCTTTTGAGTACAAATGAGCAGGTCTCATCAACGTGTTCTAGCAGTACAGGCAGAGCCATTTGAGACGCTATTGCCTTGGAAATCATACTGGAAAAATTTCAGTCTTGTCTTCCTAGGGCTTAGTTAATTAAGATTAAAAAACTCGCCTCAAGAAGCTCTCTGGTAGAATATTAGCGCAAACAAATGGGACTGAAAAATAGACTGAAGGCGAGGAGAAGCAGCATCAATTCAGTCGTATGTATATGTTCTCTGAACAAGGAACTCTTGCTTTTCATTAGGAATAGACTTCTTTAAGATGCTACTGCATTCGTGAAATGTGCTGGGGCTGTCAAGGCATGAAAGTAAATGAGCCAACGGTGAAGTCCAGACCGTTCAGTTCAAGAATGGTGTTGGGTGCTTAGCAAATTTTTAACTTGACTTTTTTCTACGGTGATGCTGATTTCTGTAGTGACTAGTCTGCAAATAGATTCCTCTCAAAAAACAGCGATAAAGTACTCTGATCGAACTCTTGCAAGAGGATTTTTAAACACTGAGCAAGGAGGATAGACGGTCGCTATCCTCACTGTACGCATACTTGTATATGTTTCATTAAAACAGTTTTTAAAACATGAAGACACTTGATTCATAATTTTAAGTCGAGTTACCTTGAGTTTATTCCTACGCAAACAAGATTAAGCTGATTTCATTGTGTAAGCCGACACATACATACATGGAAATGTAGCCCTAGCTGCCATCACGTTACACTAATTTCCCTTTTGTTTGCATTCAAGCATTGTTCCTTCACCGTTGCACGGCGACGCGAAGCCATAAGCTATGCTCTCTGTAGACTCATACTTGATAAATTACGTGAGCAGGTTTGGCCTGCCTGCTTTTCATGAGATAATAACCCGGTGGCAGAAGCCTAATATATTCAGTCTCAATATTTCTGCTTTTTACAGGAAACTGGGAAGCTTTTGGCCTACTAGGGGCAGTCCGATAATCGATGAGGCCCAAGAGGCTCTTGCAGCGCTCGTGCATTGTGCCCTTCTGCATCAGCCGCGAAAATTATGATCGCCAAAAATGGGAATACCAAAACCAGAGGATCAAAGTGCAACGCTCTCAAGGCCATGCAGTTGAGCTCAACGGACTTTCTCAAAAGTGACTGGGCAACAAAGATCATGCAAGACTGGCGAATAAAAAACGCAAAGAGTGCATGGGTATAAGTGTTTGCAAAACTTCATTTTTGACGTCCTTGGAAATTTCAGGTTCAGGTTTGGGGTAAAAAGTATGTACAGGTAGCTTAGAGAACACATATATATGTATATACAAGAATATTTAAACAAAACGAATTTTTTTATTTACGAGCCGGAAATCAACAAGCCAAAAAAATGTGTGGGACCGAAGTGTTTGTCCAAATTTGATATCATGCTAAATCATTGCTATTTCAATGCGTAATTTGAGTACATTTCATTCAAAAACTGTTTATAGAGCTTCCAGAAACTTTCAAAAGCAAAAGCAACAGCCTACGACCAGCAGAATTATTACCTTTCCACATTTTGTTGTATGTGGATGCTCAGTGGAGACTATGCCTTGAATAATTAAGTCAAAGAGATACTTTAAGCTATTGGGAAGCAAAGAGCTGGACTTCGCAATAAAAAATTAGCCATTAGGTAAATTGCTGAAAGTGTTCTGATTCTACACTCAGCTGTTGGGGCAACAGTTCGGAAGCATCGGGAGACTGGGGTGTTATGCAATCAGCCAAAAGTCTATTCTTCTCGCAAGATCACGGGCCGCTCTCAATGTTGTACCCTGCGTAAGACGACGGATGAGCTAAGTACTACTACTAAATACCCGCAGAAAAAACTGGAGTTACAACGGGCTCACGTCAATCAAAAAAAGGTTCATAGAAAACTGCATCTAAATAATCTACATGCCTTCAATCCATGTAAAACTCCTCTTCTTACATCAAAACATGTGGATAGTCGCTTAACGTTTGCCAAAAACTATCTTGACGAAGGTAAAGAGTTTTTTGTAATTTTGATGAAAGTAAAATCGAAATTTTCGGCCGAAACAATGCTCGTCATGGCAGTATCGAGGTGCAGGGTTGATTTGCTGTCCATGGTGTACGGGGACTCCATATCATTTATGGAAAAATGAATGGTTACATGTACAAGTAAACACTGGAGTGGAAGTTGTTTCCGAGGGAAAGAAAATTCTACGGGCGGCGCAAGTGGATGTTTCAGCAAGACAATGACCCAAAACATGTGAAATTAATAAAATAAGAAAATAAGTGCCCTTCCGTGGTCGCCTGACGTTAATTCTTTTGAAAATATGTGGGGAAAATTCAAAACTGCTATTCATAGAAGTCCAGAAACCTTGCTCATTTAGGACCCTTTGCATGCAAGAATGAAATAAAACACCACAAACGGAGCATCAAAAGCTAGTTTCCAGCTACAATAATTATCTTCATGCTGTTATTGCAAATAAAGATCATACCACTAAATTTTAACGATTTGTTTTCAGTTATGGCCAAAGCTTTTTGTCCCATATATTTTTTCTCTGTCGATTTTTTGGCTATCGAAAAATTTTGTTCTGTTCTGTTTGGATGTACTTGTAAATATACGTTCTCTGAACTCACGTACTCTTTAACCGAAATCAGAGTTAGAAGTTTCCAAAAATACACAAAAAACAGAGTCGTGCGAATACTTGTGTTCAGACACTGTATGCCTGCAAGAGCTCTATTGAGATACAATTGGTTAACTAATTTGACTGGAAATATAACCGATAAATGCTCCAGCCTGAATGACACAGAAGAAACATGTCATTTCACAGTATTTTAGCGACAAGAGTGAAATGATAAATGCAAGTGACAGTACTTTTAGTAAGAAGGGCCAAAATGATTTGATTTTGGGAAAAACTGGGTTCAAGATTTTGTATTTTGTCTGTTTTTAATTGTGGCGTGGAAAAATTCTTTATTTGTTGTTTGTGATTCATTTCAGGTTATCAAATGTATTAACATAGTTTTTAGCCCAAATTCCGATCCATTTTTTGGATACGACTTTAGGAAAAAAAACTGTCTGATCATTTAGAAACGTAAAATTAAAACACATACATTTGTTTAGAATGGAAAATAGTGTTTGAAATGAGCCTGCAAAATGGCTTAAATTTACATTGTAATCATATCGCTTCACTGAATTTCAAACTACTGTTATAATCCTTAGACTTGGGCTGTGAAGAGTTAGTAATAAATTTCAGATAACAGTCATTACCAAACTCGGCGGATGGAAGAAATTTTAAAATCATCTGAAGTATTTGATTCATCTTTCAGAATTAATTGGGCGTGCAGCTTCTAGCAGAATTTTAAACAGCTGGTATAATATTCGGCTGATGTTTCAAGTGTCACGTGCCATGGTATGCAACATTATCATTTTCAAGATAAAATTGATATTTCTGACTTGAAAGGAGAGTGATTTTTTACAGTAGAGCAGTTAGACGAAGCGGATTTATGTGAATCGTTGCAGAAAGGGAGCGCGAAAGAGAATCATAGTAGAAGGGCATTAGCCAAGAAGCCGGTGCACCAGGGGCTTAGCCAAGTGAAATTCGTGTGAAAAATACAGTTCGCAAGACACAAAGATGAACTTTGAACTTCGTTTCCAATTAAATTTTTTCTCACAAGGTGAGTTCTTTAAGAACTTAGGCTATTCTAAATTAAATGTTGTTTTTATGCAACATAAACAATAGCTACCAATTGATTTTCCCAAACTGAAGGTAGTAACTGGAGCAGAGAAAATACTCAACTTGAATAACGTTGAACATTGAAATTGACATCTACAAGTATTTTTTTTTCAAATAAGGCTCATGAACATTCTTCGATTTCACAGAAGTGTTTTGTGAGATCAAACCTTGAGAAAAAACGTAAAAGAAAATATAGACTATCATTTGACTTGCAAATATTGTGCGTGCCGCTGCAACCAGGCATGAGAAGTAACGAAAATTCAAGAGCTTTCTAGCAGCGGACGCCTCGCCTGTTATTATGCTCTAAGAAAGTGCTCCAGAGCTACAGCAAAGCGATGTACGGGGGATGGTGTGGCGGGAACGGGAAATCAACAAGAAATGATGGTTATGTTTTGGCAGAGACGATCTCTTACTTGCACATTATTTACTCAGAGGCCTTGATTTCTGAAGTCAGTCGAAGTAAAATTGTGGTATTAAATTCTTGAAATTAGGCGTATCTTGAGTATCAGCTTTACTCTTCCTACCATAACTAACTTCTGCGAGATGAAAAGTCCGTTTAGGAGTTTTCCACGTAACTCTCTGAAGAAACAGGCTTAATAGTATCAGATATGAGGATATGGTTATTGCAGTTGAAGATTGTCAAGTAACTTACAATACAGGTTTTGAGAACACGAGATATTTGCCCTAGAGAGCGACCGCCATCAGATCCCTTGCCAGTCACAATGTCGTATTCAAATTTGTACCAGATTTGAAATCATTCAGTTGATCAATATTTGTCTAGCTCGTAAATTACTTCAGCTGGATATTGGAGAATTTTGGGGGGAAGCTACACGCATGGAAGATAACTCAAAAATATATTTATGACGTGCTAAAGATCGCATCACGTTTCTGAGAACATTCTTGGCAAGATGCTGAGCTCCCCCGAAGTTTTTGGTAATTTTAGGGGAAGTTTATTCAAAGAATATACGTTCGTTATTTTTCCATAAAAAGGGAAAACTTTCGGTAAAAATAAATACAATGTTCTTATTTTCAAGTTCGGAAGTCCATCACTTTCATCACGATGGGTCAAGCGCCCAAACTGAAATCGGAATAGGCTCAGCATTTAATGTTACTGATATCAGTGCTGTAACATTGGTGTAATGCTGCCACTGCAATCCTTGCATATCTAACGCGATACGTTCTTATATTCTCGAGGGTTGTCTTTAAAAGCTGGCTCGACTGCAATATTGCACTTTTACTCTTTGGAACAATCTGTGCTGTATAATGATAGGCTTGTCTTTTTTGTGTGCAACCATATTTTATGCACTGAAAGAATTGGGTTGCAGAAAATTCACGAGTTTATCTTCTTGAGTAAGTGTTCAAAATCAGCGAGACTATGTCAGAGAATGCAGTCCGGTACAGCTATGCAGAAAATTACATAATTTACGTGAAATTTACTGTAATTTTTGAGGAACCAAGTATATCGCTGGTTAGACAAATGTACATAAGTGATATGCAGAGCTGCAGTGACAGGCTTCTACGGACCTGATGTACCGAGTACTAAGTAGACTCAAAGTTGCCCATCTCGTCTAACAATAGATATTCCATGTATATGTCAACCTATATCTGATAATCATCCCATGGTTTATGTGCTTGCTCATTCGCTCTTGTACTATCAATGCCCAAAAATACAAATAATGATTATATTTTCATTTTTTGTGCAAAAATATGCTCTCCATGGCTTATAAATTCATTCAGATTCAATTACTGTTTCAAATGTTCGGTCTGTGAGTCTAGCTTTTATTCAGATTTCAATCATTCAATGAAGGCTTTCACCAAAATAATTCTTGTTGCGTGAAAACCTTGAACAACATTTCAAGATTAACATTTCTGTAAAATTTTCTCAAAACTGAATTGATGTACAAATGATGCTACACTAGGTAATTTTACGGATGTATCATGATGAATTACGGTGATGGTTTTGTTATGGGATATGCGGTTACCTGTTCTGCTCAATACTGCAGAAACGGCATAAGCGACGCAAGAGGGAGCTTTACTTTGGTCAACTCGCAGATCAGGTTTGTTACTGAATCTGCTGCAGGTTTCGTGGCATCTTCCTACGCCAAAAATACCCAAGAAGGCCAATATATTCAAGAGAAATGCTTTCATGTATGAGAACTTTGACTTTGTGCGACATAAAATACAAAAAACTCTGGCTTGATATGGATTGGTTGCATTTAAAAACTAAACACGAGCTTGAATAATTTACTATGCATCTTAACTGAGAAATCTTTTCTTATTAACAACAGGCCTTTAAAATGGTCAATTTCAATTGAGGCTAAAGGAAAACAAGTTATTTAACAGCAGTCTTGGCGTGCAACAAGAAAATTGAAAATCGCTTTACATTTGAAGAGTTAGGTTCCCAGTTTCCCCGACCACCTGTAAGCCGAGAGCGGCGTTTCTCGTGTGTCGGAGGCAAATAACTATTCTTTATTGCCACAACTTACTTCACTTAAATTTAAGTTCTAGACCTAGAAATTTACGAAGAAAATAGAAGAAATCCTCGACTCATTACGACGTTCCAATTGAAGCTTTGAAATAATTCTGCGCAAAAGCGGGATTGAAACTTTGAAACTTGTCGGATACGTTTCCGAGTACAAACCAAAACACGAAAATCAAAATTTGACAAATGGATTTAGCGACTTAGGAAGAAGTTGTTTCCTCACAAGTTTAACATCCAGTGTGCGCAAGACGAATGAGCATCTTCATTCAGCTACGCAAGTAAGACTAATGCTGGTGCAATTTTGACAATATTGTGCAGAGCTATTTGACAATATTGTACAGTGTAGTTTTGACAATATTGTGCAGTGCAATTTTGAAAATATTGTGCAGTGCAATTTTGACAATATTGTTCAGTGCAATTTTGACAATATTGTGCAGTGCAATTTTGACAATATTGTAAAGTGCAATTTTGACAATATTGTACAGCGTAGTTTTGACAATATTGTACAATGCAATTTGTACGATATTGTACGTGTGATTGGAATTTACTGATAGTTCAAAACGACAGGTATCTAGAACATATGAAGATTCTTTCAGATATGTTCACAAGTAATTAAAGCACAAGTAATCACAAGTGAAGAAAAACTTTTAAGCCTCGGATCGTTACAGAGGAGTATTCAAACTTAGAAATAAAAATGATCAATTAGTTCCAGCTTGATGAGCCGAATTTACTGGGGTACTTGCACGAGAAATAATACAATACAAATTATTTACATTTTACTATACGTATATATTTACAGGATGGCGCAAAAGCCACGTCGACATTTTTAACATTTATTACACGGCAACTAATACGGATAAAAAATAGGTCACATATGAATGAAAGAACAAATCTTGACTTTTTATTATCTTAATATGATATTCTTTAAATGTTCTCGATTGTTATTTTAACTCAAGCGTATTCTATATTTAGTGTTGCCCATGAATTTTTCTAAAATATCTGGACTTATTCTGTTGATTTCTACGATGAAGTTGTTTTTTAACTCGAGGAGAGTATTAAGCCTATTTATGTAAGCCTTTCCTTAAATTATCCTCATAGGAAAAAATATGCGGGGCTAAATCATGAGACCGTGGTAGCCAGTGAACGTCACCAAAAGGTGAAATTAAACGACTAGGAAATGCAACTCTTAATATTGCCATGGTTTTTCTTGCTGTGTATGACGTCGCCCCATCTTATTGGAGCCACTAATTCTGCATGTCCAGATCTTTTAGTTATGGCAATAAATCAATAAATATTCCTGCATCGTTTGTTTGTAGTTGTCTAATTTCTCTCTCACGTTTTCGTCATCAACATCCTAAAAGAAGTATGGACCAATGATTTTTGCACTCGTTATGCTACACAAGACGGTAACATTCTGTGCATGAAGTGGTAGCTCATGGATTATTCTAGGGTTATCATCGCGCTAGAATCGATATTTTTGTTTATTAACATGCCCACTGATACGGATATAGGCCTCATCAGACATGATTAGGTGTGAGGTAAAAGTCTCATCATTCGTCCCCCTTCAAAAACACGCGCGAAGTCCTTTCTTTGTCGATGATCTGCACACTTTGACAAATGTGTAACTTAAATTTTGCATGGAAACGGTTTTAAACCTTTTGTTAGGATGCGTTGCAATGATCTTCGTGAAATTCCTAGTTGACTGGAACGTTGCCAAGTCGACGTTTTCAAATTTGCTGCAACACTCAATGAAACACGTTGAATTACACATGCATTCCGTACCGAACTCGGTCTGCCAGAGCGTTCTTTGTTTGCAGTTGAGTCAAAATTTCTAAACCTTGAAATTGTTGCAATATTATAATGTTTAAGAGGCTTTTGTCGATTAATTATTCTTATGAAATCCCTCTGTACTGCAACTAACGATCCATTGTGAGAGAAAATAAGTTTTTACTATGTTTGCCCGTTGATCCTTGCTGTATATCGGCCTTTTTGGGATATGATAACTAAGTAAATTTTGATTACAAAATATGTTTCAAATACGTATCATTGATTTATGATAAAACTTAGAAATTTTATTTTTCATTTCCTATGTAACGCTTTTTTATAACTGTATTAGCTGTCGTGTAGTAAATGTTCAAAATGGTGAAGGGACTTTCGCGCCACACTGTATGCGCAAAAAAGTATCCTCAAGTCACTCCTCAAACCTTTTGGCCGAGAACTTTTTTGAGAAATAGTTTCTAATAATTAAATTTAAGCTGCGCGAGATCGGGAACTTTTTGAAATCAGTAAAATTATTTCATACCACGAACAACTTATCACAATACCGAAGAAATTCATAAATGCATAAATGCAAAGAATAAAGAAATTCATTCGCGTAAGGAAAATGTTCGCTCATTGGAAAGTGTCATGCTTTGCTCGAGAATTTGGTTGTATCACGAGGAACATTCTAAATAGAAGTGAGTTGAAACGGTATTCTACGCAAAAATTTCGTTGGTTGATCACCACCCGTCGCGTTCTAGCACCAAAAGCAAAAAATTGTAGCAAAAAAATCTTTCGTCTCTTTGCAAAAGTTAATATATTTGGATAAGCCGACGCTCAAGCTTGCAGCTTTCATCCAATTTCTTGTCTTATTGGAGCTCAGATTATTTTACAGAAAAAATCACCGAAGAAATTTTGCAATTTTCGCTCTTTGGATTCAGGTGACCAACTTGCAAGAAACTTAACAAGCTTTGGGAGGAGGGAACGTAAATCTGACAAAAAATTTGGTCATCCTCTTTCTGACGCGCAGATATTTAGGTCCATTGATAAAAACAAGCCCCCGTTTCAAACTTCTGAAATTTGGTCGAGGACAGTGAGAGCAAAGTTAAGACTCGCTTAAACTTTCAGGTCATTTAAAAACTTCGTTCGAACCCCTGAGAAAGTTCGCCGATAAAAGACATTTCTGAGAAGCTTATCCTCCATAGAATGTCCAGCATGAAGCAGCCTGGGTGTGTCAACAGCTCTGGAGCTGAGCGGAGGGCAGCTCTCCCTAACGGTGCCTGAAATATGTCCTGCTTGTAAGCTCTAACTTTTCGTTAGGAAAGCTTTGACTTCAACTTGTATACTGGAATCAGAATCCGAGTGTATGCCCCCCCCCCCTCGCGGCATCAGTAACAGTTGGATTAAAGCAAGTGTACACTGTTAGTTTTGCGCAATTCAGGTTTCGTAGTCGTGCATGCTCCTCTCGGACTTTCCTAAGTCTCCGTCTTCTGAGTTAATATTAACGGAACGAAGCAAGTGTTCATTGAATTTAGGAGGCGCTAACAAGTCAATTAGCCTTTGTTGTTTGGGAGTGAAATTGATGCCAAGGCTCTCCTGCTGTGCGTGAGCTTCATCTCAGCTGAATGATTGTGGAAACTGTTCAACCGTTTATTTATTTGAATTCAATTACGCGACATTTCCGATGTTATTTGAGCTTTCATGGATTTGGGAAGCAGAGGAACCGCTAAAATGTGTTGTTATGGTCAAGTTATGAATAATGCGTCTTTAGGATCATTTGAGGTTTCTGTGATATGGAAGAGCTGATTTATCAAGATATTTGTGAATTTAGTGGGCCCTGTTTTGAAGGAATCCTTCAGTTAAATTACAGGTTAACAGCTCTGAACAATTGGAGAGAAATGAATTATGAATTTTCCTAAGCACTGCTATGATTTTTCTTGTCATTCAGAGAAAAGAATTGTCTGGTTCTTGGGTACCGGTGACTGCGTCAGAAAAATTCAATCATCGCATGCAAAAATTCATTCGAAAAACAGAAGTCACTTTACCAGTTTCAGAATTATAATCACACACGTTCCTGAATTACGGACGTCGCTCTGACATGACACTGCCGTGTACAGATAAAAGTTTACGGTTCTGAACTAATTAGTGTAATGAATGCAAGTTATAAAATTTCTTTCCATTCTAGAAATGAATGCATTGTTTGAGTTACAGTGAATTTCAGTTTCTGCACGAATGTTTTAATTTATTTCTGAACTTTTGGAACAATTACTGCAAATCTTAAGTCGATGGAAATGCCTCAGTATTTAATGTTACAAAATCAATCTGACTATTTTAGTTTTGGATTTTAGTAAGTAGAGCGTGAAATGCCAGCTCAAATTGAAATTATATGCCAACATATGTTACTTAACTGTATACTGCTCTTCAAAGGGGAAAAAATAAATTGATGCTCAGTAGCACACAAATGGATTTGCCAATTATTTAACGTGGAACCATTTACTATATATTCTCACCCTCACGAATTCCCCACAACAGAACATACTCCGGGTAAGGGCAAAAGAGGAAGAGCACCTCCATACTTCATCGAAAAGAAATAAAAAAATACAATTATACGGCTGGGTCTAATTAACAATACATCCGCTCGGCCAACAGTATCGAATAAAAGCAGACTTCGATTGCCGAGGGTTCATCCGAACTTGATGAGAGGATCACGGGCCCCAGCTCTTAATTAGGGCTTATTTTCTCTGGGCCAGGCAGGTCCGTCAATATGAACCCCGCTGGGTGATCGACCGGGTCCAGGTTCCGCTAATTATCGATGGCCCGGATGCAAGAGTAGGTTTATCTCTTGAAATCACAGTGCCTCAATTCGTAATTCATGAGCCATAGAAAGAAACAGAGTTTAATTTTGAAATTCGTTTTACGTTGTATTTTTCCCGAGGTTAGCTGGTTGGTTTTTGGAAACAGCACTTACGGGCTCGGATGAAGTGTTTATTAACTGTTGGCAAAATTTATTGTGACGCATGAATATGTTTGTTAATGGCTTTATTTCATGATTAACAGAATAAAAAACATCCTTCATTTCTCGTGCAGAATACTTAATAGCTTTAGGAATAAATTTTGCATTATCGAAATCAAATGAGCGAATATTGGAGCTGGAATGCTACTACGCTAAGGAAAGACTATATCCAATTCTCACATTTCGCCATCGTTCATCCTCCCTAGTTTTTGAAAGTTCGAGCAGATTCTTCTTCGCAGCCAAAGTGGTTAAGAAACGAAACCTAAATTTGATTCGATATATCTCAAAAAATATGAACCCCTTGATTTTTTTTAGACTGCCATTATGTTTGTCTAATTTTTGTACATAATTAGTCGAAATTAAAAAAAATTAAATTAGTCAGTATTGTTGTAATTATGATTATAGTGAACGGTGTCAAAAGTATGCTGCTGCGCAATCATAAAATAAAAAATTTTACTAGAGAAAATTTCACAATAGTCCGTTGTAACCTCATTAACAAATTTTCACTCATTAAGAAAATTCCGACGTTAGTATTTTTTGAGATATATGAATTCAAATTTGCGTTTAATTTTTTAACCACTGTATATAAAATGCACCACAATCTGCACAATTTAGCTTATAAACGATATCGCGCATTTCACAAGATCGTCTTTTGGCCAAAAGCACAGCCAATAAAAATAAACTGTCATATTGAGTAATTCAAAAAGAAAATTCTCGACAAATCGTATAAGTACCATATATGTTACGTTATTAAAAACCAAATCTAGGTCATTTTTTCCATATCATTTTTTATTTATACGCGGAAGGAATTTGACAGCAGATGGTCACCGGTCGAGATTCTCGGGTACGTATTCCTAATCAGCAAGAATATGTCGGAGAAGACATAGAACAGACATCAGTGATGCAGAAAGTTACATTATTTCACATAGGATTTACCGTCATGTTAAGCAACATGGGGACGCTGGTATCGAAACAAAAATGATGGTAAAATCTATGGTAAAAATTGATCTGCTGCTTATTGCGTAAAATATTTTCAAACTTTTTACTTCAGTTAGTGGAACCGTTCATAAGTCCACGGTTAGTGATTGATAATATTGAATTAGTTCCAAGTACTCCCTTTTGATTTCATAAGCATGTCAAGGTGCTCCTTGAACAGCGTTTGTAATTAAATTACGGAGAAAAGAGGTCTGGTGCATAATTCTCTGAGTCCTGATAATTGAGTTTGTTGACACTGATTCCTCTGGGTTTAAGCTGGAGTGTTTAAACGAAATCATGAGATTAGAACAGCTAAATCAGGAAAATTTGCGTTTCATGAGTTAGTGTTCCTGCAGTGACTGTAAGAGCTTTGATTCACCTACAACAAAACGTATAACTTTCTGACTTCAGTGAACTGAATTTTAGTTTGCTGAAGCAAAATCCACTTGGGCTTTTTTAGAATTTTGTAAAATTTTAGAACATACAAGACAAAAAAAAAATACACCAGGATCGATGACCATTTGTGTTTTCAATCCTAGTTCGAATATTTCATGTTATTGTTTATTTTTCTTACGACTCTTACGTTTCATACGTTGCTGCTGCGTTGCTGCGTGCATGTGTACTGCTGCGTTGCCGTTTTGGAAGGACGATAGCCATCAGATAGCAATTCGAGAACTAACGCAATAAAAGCCTTCACTGATTCAAAGAGATGAGTTTAAGGGAACAGCTCAAAACCGATTTTTTTTTCAAAAAATACCCACATGATTGTTGTTGGGAGTCTGCTCGAGGCTGCGGCCTCCAAAACATGGATGCTCTTACGTGCAGGAGGATGGAAGCGACACTGGTACGGAGTTCAAGGCTTGCGTTTTACTGCTCAAAAAATCCAGGTAAAACCAACGTGCCAGATGTTCTTACTTTGCTTTCCTGCTCAAAAAATCCAGATAAAACCAACGTGCTAGATGTTCTTACTTTGCTTTCCGGCTCAAAAAATCCAGATAAAACCAACGTGCCAGACGTTGTTGCTTTACTTTCGAAGTGTAAAGCCCATCATGTCGTTGATTAGCCATTGATTGGTCGTATTTTTCAAGAACATTTGTATGTAGAAGCGGGTTTTTGGACCGTATTCGTGATGTTTAACTCTGTGAACTGCAGGGGTGACGGTAAATGTCATCAGGGGTTACTGTCACTGATTTTACTTCAGGGTGTCTAATGAAGTGTTACCGCCACCATAATGCATGCATGTACTGCTTAACATTCTGACGCGATTTGCAATACGGTCCTTCTCGAATGAGTGGGCTGTACGGTTGTTTTCGTCACACAAGTTTCTGCAATTGAGCCACCATTATTCATTTTTTACATAATTTAGGAGCAAGAACAATTTGTAATAACGTGAATTATAACGTAAAAATTGTGTTGAAATTCCCATTAAATGATGAAACACGTAAATCCAAACGGAAGTTTTACAAAATTTTATTTTACACACTTCATTTCTACATCAATCAATTTCATCAATATTTCGGACTTTTTTCCTTCTTGCAGGAGTGAGAAGACATTTGTAAGGTACGGAAGGGCTTCATTAATTTTATTCAACATTTATTTTTTGAGCTTTTTCCTGAGGGACCTCATATTTATACGAATCGACACGTGATGTCCCCTCTCAAGTTTCCATTCTGTCACATGACTACAATTGTAGGGTATATATTTGCAAGTATCCTAATATACGAAACATACCCTACAATATGGATCCTGAGCGACCCTTAATCTAATAAATAAGATTACTGCGATGCAGAGTTCATTAGCTCAGACGCGGCACGCCCGGGCACGGGGCACTGTTCAGGTGAGGCGCGTAGATGCAATTAGGCTTCTATTGATTAATGATTATGCACGACGATCAAATTTTGCTGATGGCATCAGCGTTTTCAGTGTCATATCTTTGAAGTATTTTAAAAATGTCTACCTAATTGTTTTCGTTGATCTAGATGTTGTATGTTTTCTACGAACTTGTGTTTAAAATGATTGAACTCTGTTTTAACCGCGGTATCCTTCACTGGAAATTTTAACAGGGGGTATCCTTCACTGGAAATTTTAACAGGGGTATCCTTCATTGAAAATTTTCCGAAGTGGACACTGTATATCATTTTTTTTATCACCTTTTATGTTTCGCAACGTCGCTGCTGTCACCTAGATTTTAAGAGCAATTCAATAATTTAAGAAGCAAATTCAAACTCAATTTTTTTTTCATTTTACATACTGAAGAAATGACTGGTCACACTGAAATAAATTCAGATTTCATTCTTAACAAACAATTTTAAAGGAAGGCCACTACCTCAAAACGAATCAAACTCGAGAATGTCTCTTCCATGATCTTGCAACGCTTCGCTATTTGTTGTGAATAAATTGCACGTGGCTTTCATTCAAATCACACAAATATCACACAATGAGTTCAAAGCTGAGTTTGAAAGTAGATATTTTTACCCCTTAAGGTATCGTGCATTACTCTCGCCGAGCTTAACTTGGTACCTGAAAGTAGTCATTGTTCCGGCAGCGAACGCATTATTCCTCGTTAATGCTGACGTGTCGTTCATTAAGGGCTGAAAAGTTATTGTGCGAATAATGTGAGCTGATACTATGGATAAAAACTATTAATTGAGCTTTTAAATCATGGATCAATCACTCCGAAAGCATTTTGCGGGCATTTGTAGTAATATCAAGGAACCCACGAAGTATCCTGATACAAACGCTTCAGAATATTAATAGCTGAATCCAACGAATTGTGACGTTACGCGGCTTGATGGGCTTTTCAGGTTCTGTACCGGTAGTTCTTAATTAAGAATATGTCAGACACAATAGTATAAGGTGTCCCAGAAGTAACTGAGCCTTGCGTTGATGAGTTGATGAGTAAATAGGATACTAAATTGTAGGGGTGCCCGCACACCAAAAGCGTTAAAGCGAGAAGATGGCATGCGAGAATGCAAGAGTGGCTTGAGAACACGGTAATGCATTCAAGTGCACACACCAAAAGCGTGCATGCGCGAGATTGCAAGCGTGCTGAAGATGGTCTTTCAGTCTTTCATGCACTCTCGCTTGCCTGCACTCTCGCTTTAACGCTTTTGGTGTGCGGGCACCCTAGGGCGCAGAAGTAACTGACCGTTTTAATTTGGATACCCAATTTTGATAGGACGCCTTGCAATTTGGTATCCTTTTTACTCATCAACGCAAGGCTCAGTTACTTCTGGGACACCCTGTACTAATGCAGGTTGTATCACAAAAAACGGAACCCACTCAATAGCGGTTTTCCGTATCTCTGATACCAACATACATAAAAATATCATAAGCATTTAATGCAGAACATTTACTGTACACCCCAAAATGCAGCTTACACATAGTATCCAATTGCAGGTCAAATCGTATTCTACGGTTCAATTTATATGTATTAAAAATTACATTTTTTAAAATTTAACGTTTTTTATGACCTTTTTGCAGTTGTTGTACACCTACTGTATAGAGTAGGTGTAGGCTTTCA
>VOMN01030480.1:0-36034 GCA_014899125.1 Orchestia grillus
TTTAAATGATGTTACACTTGTGGTAATAAATTGTTTCAAATTGTTTCAATAACATGGAAGTACTTGTGTGACAAAATAATACGCTATAATCCAGCGATCAAGAATATGGTGATGCAGACTTGTAACTGTATCCCAATAGTGGTTCAATTGTACTTGTTAGTATCTTTTGTAGTGCATTATTTCCTTTGTTGTGATAAATTCTTACTTATATCAAATGAATCAGTCGCATGGAAAAAAATTGCGTCGATCCATTCTAGTATTAGGTGATCAACGCTGTTGCTTAATTGTTCGTAATGAGCAGAGTAATCTTTGCTCAGAAACAACCCCTGTTTTACCTCATATTTACTTTGTCGTCAAGTATTCTGGGGACTGAGTAAGTTAGCACTGTGAACCCAATAAATTGGCCATCCAAACAATTACGCGCTATACATTCAAGAAGGAATCATTCAATTGTAAGTATAATATGTTCAATACAAAGATCATAACAAATTAAGGGGGGGATAAATGAAGGGACGATGCAGAATGTTTCTGGTTTGGCATTGACCTGAGCAAAGTGTGAAGTAAAGTACAATTGCAATTATATTGAAATTACATTATTTAATGCAGTTAATTAAGTACATGGGTACCCAGCTTATTTCCAATAAACGATTCCGTAGCTGGTGAATAGATTAACATAATTGGCTAACATTTGCGACCTAAATGTATTCGCCAGTTTAAAGAATATTTGTTTAACCATCTTATTCTTTTTCATTTCATTTGGCATTATAAACCGATTTGGACCTTTATATACGAAAATAATCCCCAAGTATTATCTAATAGTCATATTTCAATAATTTCCTCAATTTGGTATGGAAGTAAAAAAATTCACTACGCCTAATGCAAAACGAAATTTCCCGTCATTAGGCGTAGTGAACAATAAGTATAAATAACTACATGATGATGATTTTCAAGTTAATATCATTAAAATGTTACTCACGTAGAACTATCAGGGGTCTGAAAGAACGGGACTGAAGACGTATAACTGAAAGGTCTGGAGATTGTCTGAAAGGCATGTGTTGAATTCGTGCGTTCCTTGTCATTGGAGTGAAAATAGCTGGAAAATTATACTCTTAACAAAGTTTGATAAAATCAAATGACGAACATGTCTTATCAAATTAATATAAAAGTTGGTCGTAGGGATGGAACTGTATGAAAAATTGTATTAGTTACGGCGTATTTACATACACCACATGATATTTGACATTTTTCTCAAAAAAATGAATGCATACCACGAAAAAACACAGTGTTTAGCATCGCAATGCTTTGAAGATGGTTTCATATTATGGAGTAAATCGAACAAATATATGGAGTAAATATAGTCTAATACTGTCATTTTCGACGATTCTATGTAGCTGTATTTAGGTGCCTAAAAAGAGGAACAAAAAACCATTATGTGGTATTAAATATCAAATAAAACAAAATATATTTGATTGTTACTAACAGAGAGGGTTGCATTATAAAGAGATTCCGCTATTCATGTAACATTAGGGAACACTGCGAGGTTAGAAGCATCCCTGTCGGTCTTAAAGAGATATATTTTTAGCCAGTGCACTATACCGACTACACTTCTCTAATCAAGCGATTTAGTGAAATAGCTTTGGGGAAATTGGGCGCAGCGTTTAAGGGTAATGATAAAACAATATTTAATGTCGAGGTACTTATGCCTCCTTTCCACTTTCTTCCGCTTACTTTCGCAAGATTTCAGCGTGATACATAGACTAATCTGCATGTAAATACTTTAAGAAAAAATCTCCGACCATCCAATAGCACATAAGTTTTTGAAAACCTCTTACTAGTTTTCTCAAGCGACAAAATGAATGGTGCTTTCTACTCGTACCTCACTCATATATTGTTACTAATTGGAATGTTAAGTAAATCGTAATGTACTTGGAACAGAGAAAATGGACTTCACGGCTTCTATTGGACCTTGCTGATGCATGATATCTGCGAAACATCCGGTGAGAAGTAGCTGACAGCCATTAATAATTTTATCAAAATTAATTGAATTAATTAATTCCCGATAAAATTAATTAATTTTATCAATTAATTCCCGCCCCCCACTTTGAATATATCGGGTTCGATCCTTGGAGGAGTGCTTCCTTTGCCAGAAGGATGTTAAGCCATGCATTCCCCACTGCACTCGGATGTAGAAGTGGGGGCAGCCTCCCTTCAACTTCAATACTTCAACTTGGTTTAAATAAAGATTTTGCTGTCTCCTTTCTCTGACAGCAGAAAACAGACTTGATCTAGTAATAGAATATTTTCTAAAGCAGGAGCTGTATACGGTAAATATACATTATATAATGCGCATTTCGTTTCCGTTTCATGACTTCGAGCTTCAAGGAAACGGAGGATTTTTGAGGCCTTCTGAATTTGCTCTGTCATGCATAATAATGGCTACCAGAGCTACCCGTAGAAGTACCGAAGGATTTCAACTCCGAGGCATACACCAGTAGTGAACTTTTAACCAATATCATTGCTCAACATATGAATCGCTGCCTGCTTGTGATCTGGTACTTATTCATTGTCTCGCGACTTTGTCACTACAAACAATGACTTCCAAACTCGGTAACAAATCAAGGTATCAGAGAAATAGAGTCTCGATAATAAAATCAAATTGAGGTAATATTTTCCCTCGCAATTTTAACTTACAATGATTTTTTTGCCTTAAGCTTCTGTTCATGGCTTGATAAGTGAGTAAAATTGAATTAGTCTCGCAAATTTAGAAAAAAAAACTTTGAAAATTAGGGCCTTTCACTTGTTTTCATCACTGCGCGAAGTTAAGTTTAAAATCTGCTAAGGCACTGACAATCATATGTACCACTTGGCGCCGTAACTGGAAGAACTTTGAAGGGAACAACATATAATTTCATGAAGATGTGCACCAGCATTTACTACTCCACCGAATGAGTTTACAAGCTTAACACGCCACTGAACTTTCGTCTACGGACACTGCACACTGCTGGTATTGAATGCAATAGGAAAAATCCGCTCATCTGAATAAATATTCCGTTGGCCAGAATGTGTGCAAAAGTACAGAATAGTTACTTGTAGATTATTCTCGTTAACGAATGATCTCTCATTCTAATAAGTCTGTCAGTGAGAGGTTCAATTATATACAAAAGCTGTTTTCTGAGAACTTTGTCGCGAAAATCTGAGAAGTAATTACTTCATCGGCTCGTCTGTATTTTCATGCACTTTTGTTAATCGAAAAATTAATGTTGCTTCTCAGGTTTTTATTTGATGTATACTGCAGTAGAACTGTTAATGGGGGTGCTATTTTCATGTACATCAAAAATACAAGATAAGTTTTTCCCTGAATTGTGTCTTTTTATCCTGCCGAAGAACAAACGCATTTTGACCATATCTGACCGCACAGGACACCCCTATTAACAGAACTAGAGCGAGCGTGACAGTGAAACATCCTAGGAAACCAAGGTCTTGTTAAAAAAAAGTGCTTAGTCTATTTGAAAGAAATCAAGAAGCAGAGCCAATAAATATCTATAAATATTTTTGAGGTAAAATGTTTTTAAGGTTTAAATCCCAGGAAACCTACGTCTCGTACAAAAAAAATTGAATTAATTTGAAAGAAATCCCGAAGCAAAGCCAATAAATATCTACAAATATTTTTGATATAAAATGTTTTTAAGGTTTAAAGCTTTTAAATATTTTTCCGTGTATGAAAACGTGAGCCATTTAAAACTTGAATCAAATTTTTGCGGATACATAGTAGGGTCCTCCACAACAAAATTCACGAGAAAGCTTGTATATATCACTCGTAATGACAATGAATCCGCTTAATGGCATTACAGACTATCTTGAATGGACCCAAAATTAGGAAATGTGGCAGATCTAGGTTAAAAATGATGGAATACTTCCGCTAGTTTAATTATAACATCATTCAAATTTAATGATATGTACTGCGAAAAACATACCGCATTTAATTAAGTTGTCGTACGTTTCTATAAAATATGATGAAGCTTAGGCTAGAAGTCTGAGCATTTTTGTACGCTAAAAGCAATTTAATAATTTTTAATCTTAGTAATACGCTAATTTAAATCTTTTTATGTTTAATATTACAGTAATAAGAATTGATAGAGATATGTACCGATTTTTCCCTAAAGATGGCGCTAAACTTCATCTATTCATTCACATATTAGAGCTTCTAATAATAATTTTTCATAACTTATTTGCAAAGCAAAATATTTTTCTTTAACATTAGTACAAGTTTTCTTATATTTTATTGTATTCATATAGGTGATGATATATTTCTAGGGCAGATGGTACTATTTTTTTACCCTGAAGGTGATGGTGTTATCGATTGCCTATTTCCGCACCACCAGGTGTTAGTGCAAAATAAACCATTCTATCGAACGAACGATTGTGTTTTGTGGAACCTAGACGTGTGTAAAAGTGAGTTCAACAACTTTTTTTTCGAAATCAGATGACTTTGAGTCAAATTCAACTTGAAATAAAGGTTTTTGTTATTGTTTGCGCTGCATGAGTCATGCAAAGGGGTGCGGGCTGCGGCATGTATCAGCTGGTAGACAATCTTCACTTGAAGGAACAGAAAGAGATGCTCTTTCTAGATGGAAAGGCTTCAAAGCAGTCGCAACCTTATATGTTGCTTTTATAATTGATTGTAATAAATAATACATATTGATTTTATCGTTTTCGAGTTTTCCTAATTTGTGATTATTCTATGAAATATCTATGTCGCTCAATAATCTGTCCCCTTTGTGTGGATCAATTGTATCAAGTAGACAATGTTTATTCAAAGTTCTAGCAAATATTCTATAACTTGATTCTAATTTATCATCTAGTTAATAGAAGAAGCCAAGTTTGAAATTATAGGAGTATTGATCCAAAAGCTATGCCTCACCCTAAGAGCATGTTGTATGCTCTATCCTAAGATCTGTTTGTTTTAGATCATTTATTTACTATTAGAATATGGCTTGAAAGCAGGCTGTAAAGTAATGTGTACCATTATTTTATTAAATTTTATTAATTGCTTTAACTTCTTTTCTGCTTATAGCAGTAGTGCCTAGTTAACCTAAATTAAAGGTTAATATTTGGTTTTGAGTGCCACTGGCTCTGAGTGGCCTGCTGAAACTACCTAAATTTTTCATTACACTAATGAAGAATTTAGGCAGTTGATTCATTTAGAAAATTAGTGTAATTTGTCTACATGGAACATCCTATTATTTGTACAGTCTTTACTTTAATGTCATTGGATAAAACTTTTTTTAACTATTGAGAATTTACTTTTAAATTACTACAATATTAAAAATGTTTTAAAATATTCTTTAAATTGTACAATCTGTCTCACTCATGTATGCATCTTCATGCTTTGATATGGTTCCTCTCAGGCTCCCAGTTACATTGTAAAGTCAGGTTAGAAGAGATTACAGTGAGCTATGTATTTGTACTAACTGGATATAATTGTAGTGATGGAACCCAAGCAAAAGGGCTTATATTTTCATGCCTAATGAATGAAAGCAAAGAAAGCTGCTTGCTCAATGGAGAAAAAATATCTAAAATTGACTGTAAATAATAGTTTCTGGAGTTTCAGGCTCATTTTTTAAAATTCTTGAAATGAACAAAAAATATATTGGGTTTAAGTTAAACCCTCAATAGGCCAGATCAGTTTAGTTGATTTGATATAATATGATTGTCATACAACTGTGTTTTCACAAGTCATAACTTGTGAAAATGTGGCTAGAACTTCTGTAGCATAAGTTATTAGATTGTATTAGTGTTTCAATGTTTTGAATATCTTCCCATATAATTTTTGCTATTGTTTAAAAATTTTCCAAAATGATGGCAGTATGATGAGTAGAATGCATTCTGTGTAGTAGGCTGCTCTAAAGTGTAAAGTTGCTGATGTAGAAGCATTGGATTGCTAAATTTTTACTTGCATAAGCTTCAAAACTGAAAGTAAATGATATGAAAAGTGGCAATTTTAGTGAAAAGCAATAATTTCTTCCATGAAAGGGTTTTTATTATTAGAATTTAAAGAAATAACCTGAATTTATATTTTGGGGATAGGATTAAAATATCTTTAGGAATAAAATGATTCATTGGGTGAATTCATAATGATATCTTATAATATGAATTGATAAGACAATATTAATTTGAATTTTTAATATTCTATAAAACCTTGATTTTTATTGATTAATCCATTTAAGAGAGTCTGCCATATGGTGAAGTAATACTCTTTATGATAATGTAAAACCAAAATATGCTACAAAAAGTTATCAAAGGAATGATCTAATTTAAAATTACATTGTATAAAAATTGGATGAAATTGCAAACTAATGCTTGACTTCACAGTTATACCTTCACAAACAAGTACTTATTTGTATGGGCTGTGACTTGGTTAGTTTTTTTCTAGTCCCAAACAAATCCAGAGAGGCAATTTATTTTCATGAAGCAAGTGCAAATTAGTTGTGCACATGACTTGTTTTTTTTTACTTATGGCTTTTGTGGATGTGAGTTTTAAGATACAAATATGATATATTACAAACTCATTTATGAATAAAAAATTATACTGTATATCTGATTATTTTTCTACTTTAGTTGGCATACATAATAGGTCTAGATTTTGATAGAAAACCACAGAGGAATTTTTTAGTTGATTCAATATTAAATATTTATTTAAAATATTAACTTTCAATTTTTAGATTAACCAGAACTATTGTTAGAAATCAGCCTAATATCTCTGTACAGATGCACTTCATAATGGTTAATAGTTTTTACGCTTGATGTGCAATTGAGTAATCATGGGGATTTTAATGAGATTTCTTTGCATTAATTTTATTTTTTCTCGTAATCAGAATGAAGTGGTTTTAATTATAACCTAAAATATATTTGGGCTTCAAATAGGTACATTTTATTGCAGAATTTTTACAAGTGCATGTCAGGGTGGAGCTTTGTAGAAATGGGCAACTCTTCTCAGGCTAGGCTCTGAGAATCTCAGGCGCTTGGCTCCAGACCAACCTGATTTATACATATGGAACAAATTGGTTGTATTTGTGCTGGGTGTGAATGTAGACCCAGGATTTAGACAAGTTTTATAACGATTGTATTTTTTATCTGCACTACACATTTCTTGTTATTTTTGCTTTAAAATGATGTTCACTGTTGTCAATCAAGATTTCAATTTGTTGAAGTTTTTAATTATATTATACAAAACTTGCTTCAGAAGTCAGTGCTGTTTCCAGTACATCAGCTAGTTGCCCTTATTAAGTTCATTTCTCATACTTACAGCAAATTTACATCCCACACTACTTCACATAACTCTCAAAATCTACTGAAAAGAGGAAGAAGCATACTTTGAAGGCAGTTGAAGTTGCATAAACTTTGCATTGAACCTGAAATTAACTCCTAGAAATGTGTTCCTGATTCCTACACAGTTAAAACTAGGGTGTAAAACTGACATATGACAAAGATCTACAGTGTTTCATCCAGTTGATATTAAACATGTATAAGGAATTATGTTTAAGATTGTTTATCATCAAAATTCATTTAAAAACTAGTGTTCTTCACCCTGACATCCCAAAAATTATATGAAAATGTACATTTGGTTATTCATATTGAAACTCTACTCTGTGCAGTATATATGATTGAATCATGTTTGATCTCACTTCTTGAAGTATAAAGAACTCAAAATGCATACCATTGTATGAGCCATTTTTGTATATTTTGGCCTTGGTGTATTTTATTTTACAGTTGTTGCATGCAAAAGTCAACTTGTACAATAGCAGATAAACTATATGTAATAACAGGAGACTGTGGTAACACATGTCACCACATGGCAAATATACAAAAACATTGGAAAAACTGATGGTTACACAAGAAGAAACGTGGGAAGAAATAAAGTGTTTGCTGTAGATTACCCTCTAAGTGGTTAGAGCAGATTCAATCTATCAACTAGGTTTGTCTCATCCCCTCTCTACGACCAGCTAGAGCACTATGTTACGACACCCCCACAAAAAAAACACAAGCTTGCAAGTACCTGGAGTTACCTAGCAGGCAAATAGAAATGTCGAGAGTTTAAAAATATTAAAATTGAAGAAATATGTCATGCTTTTGGCTAAATATTTAGTAGAACTTAACAAAAAAATTAATTTAAGTTTGTTTCAGGGTTTAATTCATTTTATTATAAAAGAGCTCTCCCTTAAATCATGGAAAATAAACCTATCATTTTATTCAAATAGTTGAGTATTTTTTTATTGAGAAATGTACTTATTCAATCACAAGATGAATAATTGCATCTTTAATAGTTTCATTTAATAATACTGTATACCATATTTTCTGAAATTTTGATATCAATAATTAGGCTTTGGGTATTTTTCCAGCAGATGCATCAGGATCACTTATTTCAAACATATTCAGAAATTTCATATGAAAGCAGTAATTTTGTGAGGTACTTTCAACATTGCAATATGCAGGAAATTTCCTTTCTTTGACACATCAAACTTAACAATTAAACTTTAATTGATAGTTTGAAATGTATACCTAGTCTACAGTAATTCAAGTGTCTACCACATAATTAACTTGGTGATCAGCAGAAACTTGTTCAACATTGCTGTCAGTAGTATTACCTTCTATCATAAATTTCTAACTTTAATGGCAATGTAATTAGAATTAAATTGCATTGCATTTGTTAATAGACACTATCTACCCATTCATTATTCATCACAATCAGTAAAGGATAAGGAAATGGTATTATTCACTTTGCACCTCTTTCCGTGAGCTATCAAACCAAAGTGTCACTATTTACCATGTAGCTTTTTCTTCCAGTGAAATTCCACTCTAGGGTATATGCATTCATTCTAAATTACTGCTTACATTTTTATTCATCCTAAAATAGCTACAATTTTTTTAATTTTAAATGCCAATCTTTCAAATTATGCAGCATTGAACTACAACAACACTGACTTCTTCCATATGAACAACATAGTGCAAAGGACTCACTCATTCTAAGAGTGCAGGAATGTGTGCAGTAGAAACTATACTAATTTCTTGAATATGTTGATTGTGGCATGACCCATAGGTGCATCATGCCACCATTAGAATAACACAAGCTGGTATGTCATATCCCAGTCAATGTATCAATCAGGTAATGATTTTTGCAGTTTACCTAAAATGCTGTGTGTGACTTGAGCTCGATTATTTCTTTGTTCTTGGTAAAATTTTCACAAAATGAACTCATAAATCCCTAGAAATTACTATTAATGTTTAATTACAAGCCTGAGAATTTCCAATAAACAATATCTTTCCCCTCATTCATTTGGCCGTAAAATGTGAGCCCTTTAGCTTGGGCTCAATTGATGATATCACACCCTGCTGGAATTTAACAGAACTGTGTTTGTTGCAGAGATGATGGTCTAAGGTTTTGACTTCCCTCCAAGCTCTCCTTGCCCAAATCTCTGATTTTGATTGGTACTGCCCACGTCGATCATGAAAATGGTTCTATCCCAGCGGCAGCGTGAAGAATTGTGAGTTTGTGCATTGTGTTGCCTTATTGAAATTATCCTGTAAATTTTTTCCTGCTGATAACTTCTGGCATAGAAATATTAATATACTGGAAACATGGTTGTTCATTAATTTAGAATGCAAAACTGAAAAATTAAAGTATAAACTGTTAAAAGAATCTTATCAGACAATTTATTTATTTGATTAGTACAATATGATGTGTTAGCTTGAAAATAATAGAAGTATCCTATACAATAGTGTAACAATATATGAATTTGGGATTAATTTTTAGAGGAAAGCATATGTTTTTTAGAAGTTTTATCTTCTAAATAATTTTGTTCTTGACTTTGACTCATCAATCAGTTGATATAATTGTCTCAATTTCTTGATGTTTCATTCCAAGCCAGAATAAATACATACACCAGTGTATAAACTGTGTATAGCTGTTTTGACAATATTTTGTTCATTTGAAAATAAGTTGGTTCTCTAGGATAACAGTTAACATTCAATTCATTAATCTAAATTGGGCAAAAATATAAATTATTTCTGGGACTGGACAGTTCTATAAAAATTTGTATACTGTCCAGATTGTATGACAAAATCCAGATCCTGATATGCGACTAACAAGGTTTGGGGGAAAATTTGTGTGGCAAACATACATTAGAATAGGTTTTAGTTTGAGTTCAATGAATGTTTCCCCTTGCTTTCACACAAATTTAAATGTAGATATCAAGTTTATTTTACCAGGATTATTTTATCATTATGCACATATAGGGTTAGGGAAAAAGAGGTACAAAATTTCACACATAACAGAAAGTTGTACACTAAAGATTTTTAGCCTTTCTTAAACTTTGTGAAAAAAATTGTTTTTGAGATTATTTGCTATTCAATGTTTGAAAGGAAAACATTTGGAAACAAATTTTTTCACAAATAATTTATTTATACATTTACTTTACAGAAATTTTTCAAAGTTTTCTCCATTCACATTGATGTACTTTTGTTATCTTCAACTTGAGGACTGCAAGCTATTGTGGAAAAGGCCTGGTATTTCAGAAATATCACTTGAAGTCACTGCAATTCTTGCCACAAAATCTTCCATTGATTGCAGTGGCTTTTGACAGTATTTCTGAAATACCAGGCCTTTTCCACAGTATCCTGCAGTCCTCAAGTCAAAGATATCACAAGTGCATCAATGTGAATGCAGTAAACTCTGAACAATTTCTGTGAAGTAAATGTATAAATGAATTATTTGTGAGCAGTTTGGTGTATAAATTTCCTCCTTTAAAACATTAAACAGCTAATATTTCAAAAACCTATTTTTTTCACTGTTCCACAAAGTTTTATGGAGGTAAAAGTGTTTAGTTTGCCACTTTCTGGTAGGTGTGAAATTTTGTACCTCTTTTTCCACAACCTGTATGTACAGAAATTTTTCTAAAAATCTTTTTCAATAATCCAGATGAGTTTTCCTCCATAAGATTCAGATTTTTTAAAGTTGGCTGTAGCATGTTTTGTATTAGCTCTGTCTAGAGTAATAGCTATGTTCTTAATTTTGGGCATAAACTTTGTGTTCAAGAGAAATTGAATCCTAAACTTTTTTGAATTCAATGCGTCTTGAATTGAAATTTTATTCTTAATGTAGGTATTTTACCTTAACCTCATTGAAAAAAATAATTTTGTAAGTTTTATAGAATTTTCAACTAGGAAAGAAGTTGATTCAAAAACTATTTTGTGTAGTTTTCTCTTGAAAAATTGAATCTCTTATTGTGATGTATACAAGAATAACATGAAATATTTGAAACTCCAAAAGCACAGTGTTTTGAGATACAATTGTTGGACACAACATTTTATGAATTTAGAGCTTCTTTGGGATGTAGGATACTGACTGATTCTCATGTTTTTGGTGTGAGCATCTTGAAAGCTTTCATTCTAAAAGTAATGATGTTTACAGGAACAAGGCCGTGGCAGACTACCTCTGCAGCAATGGCTACATGGACGCCCTCGAATCCTTCAAGGCTGAGGCTGACATGCCTGGGGAGATTGAGCGCAAATATTCAGGCCTGCTGGAGAAAAAGTGGACGTCTGTCATACGGTTACAGAAAAAGGTTATATTTTGTTTCACTCATGGGTGTATCTTTTTTTGGATAGCCAACGCACTAGGAGGAAACTGGCAAAGAAAAGTCTTGAACAGTTGGTTCAAATATTTTAAGCCTTACTCATTATAAATAAAATTGATAAAATTTCCACTGCCCTTTACTGTGTTCACTGATTTCACTCAGAATGAGCAAGGCTCGAAACATTTGAAGTAAATGTCTTTGTGCTGCTTTGATATTTCTTTTCTAGTCTCTCTTGTGTTTTGAAGAATCCACTGAAGTACCAGTTTTTTTTTATTTTTCTGCTGAATATTATTTGGGGAGCTGGTAATTGATGCAATTTTGATTCATGCATCCATGTGCTTGTGTTATTTGTTTTAGCTTATTCTAAAGGATTTTTGACTATGTTAAACAGCTATTCATATTTGTTTGTCAATTTTTCTTGTTTGTGGTTCATGAACACCTCTTTGAAAACCTGCTCATTAAAATATGTGTAATTTCTTTATTTCTGTGTATGTCTCCTGATGCCTTTATCTAATTAGGATTCATCTGTGTTGTGTGGCTGCAGTGTGCTCACCTCAGCTGCAGATGTCCATCTTAATGGTTACATGCCTGTATGCTACATCACGCTCTGGCCAGCCATACCAGAGTTAAATTGAGCACAAATACGTCAAATGTCCCCTCTTGTATTACAACATACGAGCATCTAGTAACTAGATTTATCGCACTCATCCCAGCCATATAATAGTTAGACTGGCCATAGTTAGACATATCGAGCAATCTCACCCTAATTGTGAGACAGAGAATATCTACATCAGTCCCAGCCATACCAGCTCGGCTGAGCATTAACACGTGTGAAGCCATCCACACAAATAGTATCTCACCCACCCATTCATTGCCTGCCGGTATGTGTAATTTGTCCATTGTTTTACCAGGTGATGGAGCTGGAAGGCAAGCTCAACGAAGCCGAAAGGGAGTACATAGCTGGGGCTCCCACTCGTGACAAGCGCTCGCCTGCCGAGTGGATACCCAGACCTCCAGAGAAATACTGCCTAACTGGCCACAGGGCGCCCGTCACCAGGGTGAGGGCTGTGTGACATCGCGTTGTACCTTCGAGAAAGTTGTGCATTTCCCATGTTGTTCGTCACAAGTGCCTAGTGGGTGATTCCCACTCTATTGTTGGTGAAAATGAAATACGTTTAGCTCTTGGTCATTTTTTTTTATAACAGTTGAGCTTGAAAGTGTTTTGTTTTTCTTGGCAGGTGATGATCCACCCTATCTATAGCCTGCTTGTGAGCTCGAGCGAAGACGGCTCCATTAAAATTTGGGACTACGAGACGGGCGAATACGAACGCACCCTCAAGGGGCACACGGACAGCGTACAAGACATCGCTTTTGATCCTGCTGGCAAAATACTTGGCAAGTTTGAGTATTTTGCTATGATTGCTTTTACCCCATCTAATTTTTTTGACTGCCCATCGATAATGAACTATCTGGCAATGGTCTCAGGGTTTCGTTGAGCAGCAAAGATTATAGATAATCATAGATGTCCCTGCAAGAACCATTAAACTGAGTTCTGAACTATTTGTACATGCAGCTAAAATAATTCTCAGGTGTTGATCGCACAAGGTTTGGATAATTTTAGGATACTGTGTCAAGAATGATACAATGTGCACTAAGATACTAAATTTTTAACTGCACATCTGAATTCGAAAGTTGTGCCGCGCCATGTTTGAATTTGCCAATAGTGGCTCACCATGCGTGCAGCAATAGTAGTACACTATGCTAGCTGAGACAGCCACGTATCGTATAGGTATCACGATGTTGTGGTAGCGTTACCATTTCTGTGGAGTCAGATAGGAACACTGCTGTAGAACAGTGTTATGTACGGCCGAGTTTGTGCGTCCGTTCTTAGGGAACTAGCGCTGTTGGAAGTTGTTGACTGTACTGAATGAATTTCCTGTGTGACGAAAAAAACGGTTTTTTAGTAGAAATGATATGTCGCGTTCAAGAATAAAGCTCGTATTCTCATAGTGTTATTTCTTCAGTCGTTGATGTGTCTTTCACTGCTCCTTATTGCCGTGTTGTGGCTGTAAATGTTCATCAGAAACGGTGCTGCTTACATCGCTGCAGGTGTGCCTCCAACAGAGGCGGCATCATTCGTTTTACAAAGAATTTGGGTTCATTGAATGAAATGTTTTGTCGAGTTATTGAGCTCAATTTTTACTTCATGCTTTGAATTAAATAATTAAGGGGGATAGTTTTTGTTTGCATTATGCCTCGAGGCTGGAGATAATTGGTGGGCAAATTCCATACCCCAGTACTGTATCTCGAATTCACTTTGCACATCAACTATGAGAGCTACTGACAACGCTCATGATGACGTCGAAGGTCTTGCAGCAGCAGCATCATCACTGTATCGGAACTATTAAGCGAGTCCTCAAGTCTCATTCATCAGTGTAAGTGTTCCCATATTTAAATTTCCTGCTTCCATTCTTGTAGCACGAAATCCCTCCTCATGTGTAGCGTCCGGTTGCTTGATCTTACCGAATTTCAGGGTGATATTGTGATAATTTATGGCCATTTTGATTGTGGCGAGCAGCGTCATGCAGCGCGGACATGTCCATCAAACTGTGGGACCTGACGACCTTTGAGTGTACCAAGACCCTTCACGGCCACGACCACAACGTGTCCTCGATCACCTTCCTCCCTTCGTCCGACTTCTTGCTCTCCGCATCCAGGGACAAGAGCATCAAAATGTGGGAGGTCGCCACAGGGTGCGTGCCCGTAGTAACCTCAACGAGGCCCTCTGGGTCATGCAAGGGTTGTTTTAATTTTGAAGTTGGTGGAGAGAGAGAGTAATGTGAAGTCCTTGAAAGTGGTGCTTTCATAATTGTGAAAGTGTTGGTGACCGAACATCATAGCTTAGAATTGTGGTCATCTGGTATAAATAGTCCATCTTCTTCAGTACCTCCTGGCTATTCTACACCCTGCTCAGAAATTTTTTGATGCACGTCTTTTACATTTGGATGCGCGAGTTCTTAAAATTGATTTTAAGTGTATTGATTCTGCAAAAAATGAGCATTTCTAATTTTAAGCTGAGTTTGCTGACGTACCAATCTTGGGCCTTCAGAGTGCACTCATTTCTTTTCAGTTTTATTATTGCCTGATTGGTTTGGTTACCTTGATTAGATTTCAATCAATGGACATGGACTCATTTATCATGCATACAACGTAGATGACTACCGTACCTGCGCTGTTAACAGTGACCATATGTTTTATGTTTGTAATCAGTGTTGGTAGAATGTGATTTTCCCTCTCCTTTGGTGTACAAGATATGGTTTAGTGAGCAAAATTAAAAGGGTTTGTTTCTTCGTTGTACTGTACCTGTATTAGATGATTAGGTGTTTGAGTATTTAGAGTAAATATTTTCTCATTTTCATTTTGCTACCTGCAAAGATACCTATAAGTGAGCTGAAATATCAATTCAGGTACTAATTTTGTTGCGTGCTTAAAGAATAACGAGAATAAGCTTGCACATGTGCCCTTTAGTGCCTTAGAGGTCGAATAATAATGTTAACTGGAAATATCAGTTCCATGTAGTACAGAGACCATCACAACGTGGGGCAGGCGCGAGCTCAGACGACTCACTCCTGCAGGAATGTGTTGTCGGAGTTGCGACATGCTCGCGTGTAGGTTTGAGATGCGGGATATCGGCCGAGAGATCGTATGTGTCGGAAATAGTGGATTCTGTTCATAACTTCCCCTACGACTTCGTATCGGGAAGACTATTATAAGACATGTATGAGATGTTTTTGTGGCATCACGGAGAAACCATTTTACATCACCGAAGAAACCGCCATGCCCTTGTGTGACGGTGCGTCGGTTCATGGGTGACCTGTCTGCATGAGGAGGGTACTGAGGCCTTCACGTGCTACAACGACGAGACACGCACAATGTGGGCGTTGTGGAATGTCAGAGTAACGGTACTGGCCGCGGTGTTGGACAGTCCGAGTGAAGTGTGTTCCTCCTTATACTGCCTGAAAACGATTGCAGTTTATTTATTCCAAGCGAGTAAACGGAATTTTGTGCGAAGCATAGAAGACCGGTAAATCGAATCAAAAAACTTCCTTAAGCAACGCAACTGCTGAGATCGCCTGAGGCTGTGTGGGGGGGGGGGGCAAAAGTNCTGAGATCGCCTGAGGCTGTGTGGGGGGGGGGGCAAAAGTTACTAAGTAATAACGCATTTTGCACTGACATCAAATTGAAACATCTTCATCGCTCAGATATCGCTGTGCTTGAGTCACGCACCTTCATTTCCTGGAGTCATTCCGCTCTGTTTCCTTGAGTCTCCATTCCATTTCTTGGAATTGCTGACACACCTCCATAATGTCACCGCGTGTCACAGTCCGAGTAAAACGCAGGTGGTTGCCGCAGGTACTGCGTGAAGACGTTCACGGGACACCGGGAGTGGGTGCGCATGGTGAGGGTGAGCGGTGACGGCACCCTCATTGCCTCCTGCAGCAACGACCAGACCGTCAGGGTCTGGCTCACCCAGACCAAGGAGTGTAAGGTCAGCGCTGGGCATCCTGTGTATTTCAGCGGGCTGGTGTAGCGTCATTGCGGTACGGGAATTTCCGTCTCATGTATTGATTGCATTTTCGTCTGGATGATTGTAGTAGCGGTCTTGCCGCGTCTGGAGCCCTGTTTTGTCTGCCAAGTTACAGAACATCAGTTGGTGATGAAGCTTTGCATGCCTTGCCTAGAAACTACCACTCTCGAGTATTTTGTTTTTCTTGCGTATGAATATCATGGGAAATATTTTGCAATATGAAAAAATGTAACGTTTCCCCTCTACGCAAGATGGTAGAAAACTTGGAGGCATATCAGTTCTTCTGTGTGATGTTCAGTTTATGGACCGTCATAGTGGTAGGGGCTCAGAATGCGATTCCCAAAATGAACATGAACTTATATTTTTTCCTCGAAATTGGTTTTGATCTTCAATTTGCATTAGAAGTGGAACGCGCGCCTGCAGCCGAGTGCATTTTTGTCCAATCGTTTTGGAAAGTGGCATCGCAAAGTTGTCCTATAATTGAATGTAGGCTGATTTGTTTCCCATTTTTGTGATGAAGGTACGTAAATGACTAAAAGCATCCTTATGCATTTACGTTAGTAATTTCTTAATTAATTATTTGCACAAATGATACGGATTATTTTTATGGTATTTAAATTGGGTCTGGATCTGATCCACAAAAAAAGTTGAGGAGTTTGATTTCGGCCACAATTTGGTGCTGGTGTACAACCAATCAACATCACAGTTATGCATGGTCCGTAATTTGGTACTGGTGTACAACTAATCTACAGTAGAGGAACAGTAGGAGTCCCAATTCAATATGCTCCTGACACAACCCACGTGCATGCAGGTAGAGCTTCGTGACCACGACCACGTGGTGGAGTGCATCGCGTGGTGCGAAGGCTCCTCCGCCACCAGCATCGCCGCCGCTACCGCCACCGACAACCGCCGTGCTCAGAATCAGGGACCGTTCCTTGTGTCCGGGGCTAGGGACAAGACTATCAAGGTGTGTGCTTCGTTATTTTATATGCTGGTGCACAACTAATCGACAGTAGAGTGACAGTATCGGCCATAACTTAGTGCCGGTGTATAACTGATGGACAATACAATAACGACATTGGCCCTAACTTTGTGCCGGTGTACAACTGATGTACAATACAGTTACAGCATTGGGCATATTGGAGACTTTCATTTTCTGAATAGCCCTTGATGTCTCGCCCAGCTAGCGACAGTACGGGTCGCTTCAGGTGCTCCCGTGTTTCATTGGATTACCTTTCGTGTGTGTCATTCAGTTATCATTACTCTGCTTCCATGAGCTACTCACCTCCATTTCCTTGAGTCCCTTGCCTCCATTTCCTCGAGTCAATTATCACATCCATTTCCTCGAGTCGATTGTCATATCCATTTCCTCGAGTCAATTATCACATCCATTTCCTCGAGTCAATTACCGCATCCATTTCCTCGAATCAATTATCACATCCATTTCTTCTAGTCAATTATCCCTTGAACTACTTTCTTCGTTCACCTAAATCAGTTGTTGCTTAAAATTGCCAATTGTAAAAGCACATGCCAGAAACCGTTACATGCAACACAGTCCAGACGTCCAAGAAGACTGCCCCGCAAAATATCTTGTACTACCGACTGGAAACCGTTACCAATCACTATTGGGTAGTTGGCTGGCAGTAACACACACTCAGCCTGATGGACTGCGTCGATCTGCAACTGTTCTTCTGTCGTATGGTTCATGTATTTTTTTTATTTTTGTGGTGCTATTAAAAAGTACCCGAGTTGTCTTTGTGTTGGAAATCTAAGGACACCGTACATGAAAATCTAATTGGTGTGCGTGATGCCCTGCTGGCCCCTTGAGCGAGAAAAGATTCATGTAGTTTAGTCCATGAATTATCTCTTACCGAAATGCCATGCTACTGAAGTCTCAAAATGCGGTTTTGTTCATCACACATTCTTCTCGATATTCAACTGGCTTGAGTAGGAGCTAAGTTAAGGAGCATCAACGTACTTAGGTTCCTATATTTACTCTCTTAAATACCTCAGTGGATAATTTTTCAATTTAACTGAGTTTTCTGCCAATTTGTCGTTAAGTTGAAGTTTTGTGAACTCACACTCTGAGTGTTAGCTGGAGAAAGTATCACAGTCACGACCGATTGGATTTCTATGTCATTACCAAGTAGCAACTTTTTGCATTTGTCATGTGTAAAAACTATTTACGCATTACTTATAAAAACGTGAAACCTATGTTAGACTTTGTGCTTTGTTCAATAATTTGCATTGCATAATTTATAAAGGGTGAAGTACTTTTGTGAACTCGTTGCGATATGACCCATGTCGTCGAAGGGCTAGTAACCTTTGTATTACTACTACTACTTCTACTCAGTTTTAATCTCGTGTGTACCTCACTTCAGTCTTGTAATATTCTTGCATTAATTATACCTCAATTTTTACGCATCTCGAGCTTTCTTACTAAAATGTGTGTGATCTGCCATGCACCTCTTACCTGCTTTGGTTGTATTCAACGATAGTGAGTTACTTGCGCTTTGATAACACACTGATGCGCTAGGTTGCGTCTTTGACCTGCCAAGTACCTTACACCTCTCTGGACTGACTGTACTAAAGGTGTGGGACGTGAGCGTTGGCATGTGCCTGTTCACGCTGGTGGGCCACGACAACTGGGTGAGGGGGCTGGTGGTGCATCCTGGCGGCAACTACATCCTCTCCGCCTCCGATGACAAGACCGTACGCACCTGGGACATCAAGAACAAGCGCTGCCAGAAAACCCTGGAAGCGCACTCCCACTTCTGTACATCGATAGGTGAGACATTCTGTCTGCTTTGCTGTACGGTCTCATTTGCTTGCGAGGCACATGGTCAGGTGTGGCTTAGGTTACGAGTCAGTCGGGTCGGTTGTTGTGAGACACATGGGCTGACTGTTGGTGCTGTGTCATTTATTTAATGCACTGAGTGGCTCACGCGTTGGTAGTTCGTGCCCGACTTGTTTGAGACGCTGATGGCTGGTGATTTTTTGGTACTCTGTATTTCATTTATTTGAGGTACGAATTTGCTGACGCGTTAGTAATGTCAATCACTCGTTTGAGACACTGATTGGATAACCTGTTATTGCTCTATGCCTCACTGACTTGCAGCAGCTATCTCGATGCCTTAGTTTGTCATTGTCCGGCGTACCAGTGTTGGTGTCTTACTGCTCTGTGACTGCAATTCCAAAGTAGAAAAAAGTACTACTGAGATTCTCGACAGTTTTTTGAACTTGAAATTTAATTTTGACTTGTCTTGGGAATCCATACTGACAGTGTACGTAGAGTATTTTGTGTTCGTGATACACATTCTATTTTATTAGAAGATTTTTGAATTTTTTTTAAGAGAATTGTATTTTTCCATTCAGAGTGTTACAAACTACCATGAAGTATAATGACCTGTAAATTAGGAAGAGAAGGCAGTTTATAATAGCGGTGGACCCTGCAACGTGTGCGTGTTATACGTGTGCATGTAAGGTATGGTGAAAGCGAAATGAATGCCTCCTCCCCCATAGGACACGTAGGATAGGCGGCTGCGTTAGGTTAGTTAGGTTTGTGTAACCTATACTATGGGGACTGGCGACCCCAGGGGACACGATTAGGTTACCTCAGCTGTAGGTAAGCCTTCATGATTTTAATTTTTCGTGGCCGCTTTGCTTCTTCCAATGTTCACACCTTCTTCGCCATCTCTTTACCTTTTCTTCCTCTTTATTCTTAACTTGCTGTTTCTATGCGCAGCAAATCCTGTGTATAGATTTCAGGTTTTCTCAAGTCCATACTAACTGGTGCGTTTTTTTCGTTCTCTTTGAATCACATTTCATGCTATGGGGAGCTTTAAACTAACTAGTAAACTAATCTAGTGAACATCACCTTTTGCGATAGATCTTTATCTCTGAAGCGATGCTGGTATTGTTCTTTTGTGATACCCTCGCTTTGGCGTACATTTCATACCCAGAGCTTCAGTAATACATTGTATTTTCCGCTTGCCGCGGAAATTTTGCACAAAATTGCTCATAGTAATACAGTCCCGTACTTTGAACAATCGACGTACCAGAGATTGGTTCAAAAATTTTCTTAAATTACTCATAATACTTTCACGAAGACCTTCATTGTACTTCGTATTACCTATTTTTTCGACAGATTCAAAATCTTTATTTGAAACGTAAACTGAGGTGTGACACAAGTCTGTGTATCACGCCTCCGTAAGTACGTCACGCCGCAGTTAACGTTCTAACTTTCGACTGCATTTAGGACTGATGCATCATTTACGTTCGCATTTCGTATTGGTACGTATTTTAGATTTACATTTCGGAGGTTTCGTATATCGGAGCTCATTCTGGGGTATTCATTTAAGAAATTATGGTTACTGTTGCAGACATGCACCGCAGCGCCCCCTACGTGATCACTGGCAGTGTGGACCAGACCATCAAGGTGTGGGAGTGTCGCTAAGAAGCGCCTGGTACCCCCACCCCTCCTGCTCTCACCACGTCAGAGGCTCCCTCCTGGCGCGATATTACTTCATAAAAATAGCGGTCCGAATGTCCCGTGATTTGGCTAACTTTTGTGAGTTGCTGCGGCTCAATGGTTCTCGTTGTTTGGTGGCAATATTCGGGTGCCCAAACATGGCCCAGTGGCGTGGTTGAACTGATGATCTGCTCGCCTCTTATTCCTTTACCGACCAAATTATTTTGGCAACAAGGCTGCATTTAGCTTTCTGTGAAAAACTAGCTGCAGCCTTATGCATGCGTGCGGTAAGGCTCCGTTTAGTTTTTCGAGAAAAACTAACAGCTTGAAAATGGATTTTGAAATCCTTATATGTGGACGGTAAAGGGTTAATGTGAGTGTCGTATGCTCCTGTGTCCCGTTCTTTGCAGCTCCTTAGTTGTGCTTTGGAGACAGGGTTCGAGTTCTTAGAAGTACTTGTTTAAAGGTAATATTACCTGTAATTTCTCCGTTACAATGTGTAGGTTCCCCTCTCATTCAAAATTACTCGAGTGGTATTTGGAAAAGTGTGTCTAAGGGTTGTTATTTATTTTTTTGATAGTCTTGCTGGTAGTTTTTCATCATATCGTTTTTTTAAACGAATACGTGGGTGAGGGCCAATCACCATGTGCTACGGACAGAAATAGTTTGCCAATACAATGCGCGTCGCAGTGTCGTCGCGCTCGTGGAAGATGCGATGAGAAAAGCGAGTGATGCCGGAAACATAATATTAGCCTTAGGTAGCGTGCCTGTTGAACCTTGATGTGTGATCATGCTCTGTTTTCAAGCCGGGTGTCAAGTGATGTTGCCGTAGTGACCTTTGCTTCAGACCTGACCTTTCTTCGTCGGTTAGGTTGTACCGTAGGAAAAGTGAAGCTATTCTGTTTACGCACTTCCCGATGTCTGTGTTTGGGAGAACTCGAAATTATCAGTCTTTTAAATTCCTCTTGCTGAATTTTACTGTTCCACCACTCCTTCTTTTCTCAAATTTCAAATTTGCTGAACTTTTTTGCGTCGATGCACACATACTGTGCCAGCCCTACAGTCAATAATTTGTGTCCAATTTAAGGAATTGATTTCTTCATTTCGTTCGACTGAAGGCGTTACGAGATCTAAATTTAACACCTAGGAAACTTGTGCTTTCCATTTAGCATCATGGACTCCAAATGCCCATTTGTTTCGATACATTTCTGGAATGTGAGCCGTGTAGAGTGTAAACGAAAGCTGCTGAATTCATAGGGTTTCTCTCTTCTCCTGAAGTTGTCCTACGCTGAATATATATTTATCTCTTCACTCTTAATGACAATTGATGTGATTTTCTGGATTGAGTATACAGCGTCGGTTTTATTTATTGAACGTCGGTCGAGGATGATTTTAATTTTCCATTTGATGTAATTTTTTTATTGGTGGCTCCGTGTTTTGCACACCTCTTAGAAGGTAAGTGAGCATCCAGTTTATTGCTCGACTTTTGTCTGCATCCTCTTCCGTCTCCTCTCTAAACCGCGTGACTCCATCATTAGATATAATTTACAAATTTGCTCTTGCGTCAAAAGCCGAAGGATCAATTGTCATACGTATTATGTGACGCTCTTCACTAGTATTGGTCATTGAGACAACGCACCTACCTCGCAGAGGTGTCATCAAATTAGTTTTACCATACCTCCTAAGCTTCCGTTATGACCTAGCTATTTGAAGCACGGCAGTACTGACTTCGTTATCAATTTTCTAGGAATCAGATTGGTTGGTTTGGTACCTCGTCCTGGCTGAAGCAATATATATGTCTATGAGCTCCAGTTTGTTAACGAATTCTTGGGAATCCAGCACTCGTGCTGGATCTCAGAGGGGGCTTAGAACTGCTCCTTCTTGGTCTGGGATATTTACTTCTCCTCTGTGCTTGCCATGAGCTGTACGATTTTTTATTTATTATGTGAATCAAGACTATCCAAGTTCATAAATTAACTAACGGGAAAGAAGGTCTATTTTGAAACAGTTCTCTTTTCCACCGTTTAGGACGCGAGGGAAGTTCTATTTCATTAGCCGTGAACGTGTGTGCATTATTAGAGGATATTGCAGTTGGGCGATTGACAATAATTGCTTTGTGCTTTTTATTGGCAACCAACAGTTATTTAACGTTTTTTGAGCTCTTATTTAAATTCGTCTGTTGTTCAAAGAATGGTGCTGATAATCTTGCTTTTTTAGTATACCAATATCCCTAACTTCTTCGTTCGTTGTGTGGTGGAGGTTTAAGCCTCAAGTTTTTCATTGTTTTAGCTTTCAAACCGCGTTTCCCGGAGCATATACCGAGAAGAGCGCATTAGGGTGCAGGTCGAGTTACGTCAGCTGACTTGGATGGGGATTTGTCAGGTGTGTACTTAGCACAGTGCCCGTCTTTCACATGTCCAAGTAAGCCGTCTTGATGGCGCGAAGTGGAATAGGGAAGCAGTTTCCTCAACACGTTATTGCGTCACGTGAGGTTAGAGCGGTGCTCAGCAATAACCGGACGGTGCTTGGCCCTAAACCCGCGTCAAATTCAATGTTTTCATTAACTAATTTTTGAATCACTGGGACATATCGCTCTCGCGTCCATCTTATACTCGTCATAATGGTCCTATCACAGCGTTGGGATATCTGCATGTATTTATAATAGTACGAAGGATTTTTCATGGCGTGATGTTGTCACACGTTGCCTGGAACACAGACTTTGGAATAAATTCTGTTCATACGCGTCGTTGGTGCTCTATTTCACTGCTCGCCTACATGGTCGTGCAACAGTTTCTCGTCATTGCTGCATGTTTTTATGCTTGTTGCAATTTTTCATGTCTCTCTTCATGCCTTATCATACAAATTGAATATATTTTTCATGTTACGATTTAAAAAGAATGAGTGTCATTGTATTATGAAGCACTACCTGCAATACTTTCCTTCTAGTTGTTCTGGGACCCCATTAGTCTATAGAGACCCCATAGTCACTATGCGTTAAAGCCTCTATCACAACCCCATGCCTTCCCGTGACTTGAAGTTGGCCTGCCGTGCTGCGTGCGGTGCTTCTTTGGGCCCGGACGTGTGAGTAGAGGGAAGGTGTCGTAGGACTCTAACTTTGGCCTTTCTTGTAGAAATACTGTAGTCGTCTGCGGACTTCTAAATCCGTCACCAGAAGACTCCGCTCATTTGCGCATTTGCAACCCGTGACCGGAAGACTTTGGTTATGTACGAGCCTTCAGCACGTTTTGAGGTCATGTTCCTCGTGACATCTTCCGCTGGTGATTGCGTTACCGACTTTCCGTACCCTCAGCTTGAGACTGGAATATTTTTTGTCATCTGCAGATATTTCTGCCCGAAGAAAGACTTCATAGTCACCCAGAAATCTATGGACAGAAAACCTCTAAGCACGCGTCCAAGCCTCAGAGAAGAGCGCCGCACGGCCGCCTGTGTAGTCCCCAGAGAGCGTTCACCCACCACCCACACCGCGTAGAACTCACACTGCGAGGAAGGCCCTCAATTGTTGATGCCTGTGTCGTTCTAACATACTTGGAGCCTGGACTATTTGGATTGCTGGGTTGCGCCAACTTTTGGTCTGGGATAGATTTATTGTACTCAACTTGCATGTTCATAACCCGTCGTGTTGAGTCTAAGCTGCCTCTAGAGCGGATTTGATAACTACTCGCGTTCGTGAGGGTTTTTCAACGAGCGGATTTAATAACTACATACATTCGTAGTGGTTATTTATCGAGCAGATTTAATAACTACTCACGAGGGTTATTCAACGAGCGGATTTAATAACTACATACATTCGTAGTGGTTATTTATCTAGCGGATTGAATGACCACTCACTTTCGTGGTGATTATTCATCGAGCGGATTTAATAACTACTCATGTTGATAGTGGTTATTTATCTAGCGGATTTAATAACCACTCACGTTCGTGGTGGTTATTTCTAGAGCAGACTATCAATTAGAAGTGTCGGTGATCTCCTTGCTAGCGCTGCAGTAGCTAGCGTGCCGGGATCTCGGACCCAGTCTTCACATCATCGTCTGATATCGTGACTTGCTCCTATAGTCGCATTAGCTTGTAGTTTCCCTGGACTTTTGACACCTATAGTAAGGAAGAAAATAACTTTTCAGTAGCTATCGTGTACTAATGCTTGTCATGTTCTATAACTAGATTTACTCTCGTAACGCTAGCCGCTTCCGGTTCATTTTTTCTCTCGAGTGCCCCAGTGTGTATTAAGTTTTCTTCGCTTCATGTCTGAAATTGTCGCCTTACCAATGCACTGCTCTTGTGTACATTGATTCGCCTCAACTACCGGTCAGGACTTTCTTGAATGAGTGCTTCTGTTTCTTCACGACTGCTCAGGACGAATACTTGCTACCCTACCGCCAACTCACTCATTGGTGTCTCAGCATTCTTGAAACGACTTTCCGAGCAGACTACGGTGTTGACAAACTCTGCAATATGGCATCCTGCAACGCTGCTGGCGTTAAAATGAAGGCGTCGACAGGGTGGGTACCCTTAACATCTCGTTTCAGATGTGGCGCGCTGCGTGCTTGTAGCTCCCTTGACTCTCCCACCTTTCCAGTGCACATTCGATGTTTCACTTAAAATTACATTGATGATCATGTGTGGTTAAGTTATTATTAGTGGGAACGTGTGGTCAGGAAACATGAAGTTTCGCAAGAATCGTGTTTTGGTTATTATTCGTAATTCGATTATTTCTAGCCTATTTCAGTGAACGATGTTTGCTTGTTCAGCGAGTCAAAAAAATTACGCAAATTGAGTCTTTGATTCACGTATAATGTTATTTCTAGTTCAAGGTAAAATTGAACGTGTTAGCTTTCCTATTTCAATTTCACTGGGTGAGGTGTCTGTATTGATTTCACGAGGACTTAGAGCTCACACTGAGAGGAGACAAAATAGTTTGTTCGATCACTAAATTTTATATCGCACAGACGCGGTGGGAGGGTCAATGGACTTACTGAAAGTGACAAGTTCTATTCCATGCAACCTGTTGAGCTGGGGCGCTTAAACTGTGGCTTGAGAAAAATTATTAAAAATCATTGAACCATGCGTGACGCCAATGAATAAAATTCTAATGCGTAGAGTAATGAAACTTTTTGTCCCATATCTGTCTTAGAACCGCTACTGTTAGGTCATTTGTCTGGAAGCCTTGTATCAGTCCTGAGCAGGGAGCCATCACATTTGTAGGCTAGCTAACTTGTACCCTCGTGTGTAGTTAGTCGTGCTCACACTTCCCTCTTTCTCGCTTGAAGATGCCGAGTGATTAATTATAATTTGAGTTTCCTCTCGTGAATGCTTCTGTTTCCGTAATCATTTTTTCCGAATTCTACTTCCGATGTGATGGACTTTAGGTTTTGGTTTGCTCGCGAATTGGAAGTGCGATTCGAAGGCATGATCTCAGTTTAAATTTTGATTCATGAAAATTACTCTCAAGTTCGTACACATTAGTTGTTATTTTCGTTTCAGCCGTCATGAAGATATCAACTAAACAATAACGCAGCCTCATTTTGCCTACAAATACTCTACTCCACTCACTGCGCTGGCGACATGTGTATTCAGTTTCAAAAAAATATAGTTTGTTGTTTTACATCAATTTTCAAAAATTTACCGCTGCGGCATACAGGATTCGTGCAGAGGGTATGAACGTCAGTTCTACAAGGCCTACTTCTATTTTCGAGTTTGTATGAATTCTTTAATCTATTTTCATCATAACAATTCCAAAATTACTATTTACTTTTGATGTATTTTTTTTTTTTCAACGCTAATATGACCAAAGTCGTGAAAAATTATGTGTTAGGCAGTACTTACCCACTAAAAGCAGGGCCGTGAGCTCTGTGTCTTCTTCTGTTGCTCGAGGGCAGTGCTTGTAATCTCTGCGCTCTCAAAGAACGCTATTCTTTTCGCGACCATCTCATGGTTCCGATCCTGGAGTTTCTGGAACGCTTCTTTAGTTTTCTATCATTGCCTTCCCATGGAAAAGGTTTTCCAGTGTAAAACATATTGTTCGGATTCGTGATGGGATCCTCGTGTTTTTGTACGCGAATAACAAGGTTATTTAAATTGTTTGCAATTGCGTATTTTTTGGTGCCTTAAATTTTGGCTCCCCCGAGCAATTACAATCTTTACCAAAGAATTGTATTGGTTTGTAGTTTAATCGAAACAGTCGAACTGAGTAACATATAGTCTAAAATTTAAACTAGCTCGAACGTTTCTAACTGTTTGCCGCCCTTAGTCAGTTTTTCTTCATGAAAATATGAAAGTTTGGTAATGTTTCTTTGATTCACAGAGTTCATCCTATCTTCGAGTCGATATGAATTTCAAATATTGGTCAGTTTACGAAGGATTTGAACGCGTCTCTTACGTTTACTGTAAACACCAGTAACCTCTGCGGCTCGTTTGAGGGATTTGCATTTTTCAGTATATGTGCATGCCCATATAAGGATAAACATACAATTTTGGCAGAGCCATACGTCGCGGAAATGCTAATTCAGGTTAACAATTGCAGCTGATAAAATTTTCGTTGTACGTGATAATTAAATTACTGAACTTTAATTTTAGTTCAAAAGTGAATCCGTTTCACGAACAATTATCTCTCTTTTGATCTTGGTGACCTTAGCATGTTTTTTGTGCTGGGTTCGTGTATCTATCAGGCTTGTAGTGAGATTTGGTACTCTCAGTACTGCGATCGTCTTGGTCTTGACAGCAGCACGTCGCTGATCAGCCAGCGTATGTACTTTCTTTTGAGACTTGATTACTTTTAGTCTGAATTCGATCTATCTGAGCTCACTTACTCTTGACAATTTCCTCTGTTATATCTATTCTTTTAATCAGTTGGATAGTTTAGAGTAAATACCATTGTTCTCATTCGCAGTCACAGGACTTCATTGCCGTTGCAACCCAGCTAGAAACCTACCGCTTTGTTTTGTAGAAGTGAAATTTTCCAACGAGATGCACATCGGTAGTGCACCTAGGAATATGTAACTGCGTATTCTTCACACAGTTGCATTTGTCCTTGTCTTGTTTTTTTATTCTTCGTAGTTCGGCGTCTCATGGCTCGGGTGGCGAGTTTCACATTAGCTTGAGAACTTATTATGGTGAAAGTTCGTTTGCAAGTTCACGGGGTAATTACCGTTCTTAATTCCGACAATTTGTGTTGTTCTCGAATTAGTTTGACTTAAGTCGTGCGTGTGAGATATTTCTTTCCGCATTGTAAATTAGGACTTTTCTTCGGACGGATGGAAGCGCTGAGGTACTTTTGTCTTTCATCACATCTTGTGTGCTTGACGCCTGAAAGACGAAGTGAAGAAGTAGTCAGTCAATATAACCCGAGCGCTGTGTACCAAGAGAAACTCCGGGATTTAAAGCTAGTGCTGAGAAATCAATGTGCAAGAATCGCTCGGGGTTCGATGGTGTGTGGAAGTCGTCGTCGTTCTACTCTGATCCGGCATTTTCGTTGTATGATACCGTTCGCATGGTTTACAGTTTACTGTGGTTGTTGTTTCCTGGTATGTTAGAGGTTTTTGAGCTTCTCGTTTTTTGCCTTACAGTTTCTTCGAAGGTTACACACGTTTGGGATCTGGAGCGAATGTTCCTTGGAACAGAATTAATGTTTACTTTTCCTTTGGATTTCATCATCATTCTTTATTTCCCACACCTTTTTCATGTCGCTGTTTTTCCTGAAACTTTTGTTCCTTTTCTTTGCCTAACATTTCACTTTCGCAGCACCCCGAGTTTCCTCCTCTATGACGTTCTCATAATTCACTGTACCATACCTATTTTGTATTTTCAAGTTTTTTCTCATTAAATTAGAGGCGCACTTCAGACCCCGATATTCCTACCTGCGAGCTAAACCACATGCGGTAGAGAAGTTCTGTCTCGTTTTGCTCCTGCGACGAAGGTACAATGATATTCACGTTTTGTTTTGAGGGAATGGACGAGTTGAGTGGTTTCGGACGGCCTTGCGCCATCTCCTGTGTACGAGTATGTCGGTTGCGGTACCTGCGTTTGAGGGAGGTTTCGTGTGTGACGGAGTTGAAGCGTTGCAGTTTTCTCCAATTTTTAGCATAGCTTGAATTCAGCCATGATTTTTTGTTTAGCGAGTTCCAAATGTTATATTGTATTTTATATTTATTTTTTGGGTGTCTTCTATTCTGGGAACTCTCCGCTTCTCACTAACGAGCTTGTGGCGCGTCAGTTCTACGTTGAACCTTCTCTATTTATGTAGTGACTCGTTCTAAGTTTAACATAAAACCTCGTCATCTTAGAACTACTACTAACAATCTGACGGTTTATCTTCAATTATGTTCTATAATTCTCATGTATTTCGAATTAATACCCGTACTTTTCTTTGGTTTCATAGGGGGCTCATTCGTAGATATGATACGTTGCGCAGCTTGCAAGCATGAGTGCTTAAAATTCTCACGATTCACTTTCATTACCGCCAGGTAATTTGAATAGTTTAATAATAACTCATTCGCTAACAATTCGCAAGTTTTCTTCGAAGCGATACGTGCCCAATTACGGCCGTAATGCGGCTTTTGTTCAAGGTGGCGAAGATGGGGACGTAGCGGTCGTAGGATGTTTTGTTGGCGGCAGAGTGCGTGAGCAACTCTGTGTCGGCAGCTGAATTTATGTCTCGTATGTTCAACTCGTAAGATTTCATTAAGTTATCGCTTCTGAGCTTCGAGTAAAGTGCTATACTTCAGTGTACATATTTAAACTATATTACATTGTACATTTATTCTTTATGTGTAAGCTACATGTATGAAAAGTCCCTCGTTTCTTTCCTCTAAATGAGAATCCCTGAACGCCGTTTTAGAGCAACAGTGCAAGTGGTAGCAGTGACGTATTTGCAGCGAAATGAGCTCTACTGCTTCTGCAGTAGGATATGTAACGGCATGAGCCAAGGCAGATTCGCCGGTCAAAAAATGACATAAAACCTACGAAAAAGAACATTGCGCAGCAAGTTGTACATTTAATTAAACTCGAAGCCTGTTAACTGTGTCGAACACCGGATTCTATCGGGTTTAATATAATGGGAATTTCATTGTCAATTACAATTTGGTAAAATCACGTTCGAGGTAATCGATAACAGTTCCGTTGGAAGTAATGAAACCATGAAGTGTGATCCACGTGTATTTAAGCAGTTTCGCTTCACTAGTGAGCACCTTTTCGTACAATATAAAAATGACAACTTTAGTTGTAACAGAACAGTCCCTCGGCATCTATATGAAAAATTAATACCAGAAGGAACACATATATTCACCAAGCAGGAATTATCGCGTGCATGAAATAATAAATGCTAAACCAGGAAGACTACCGTCATAATTGACTCAATTTACTTGTCTCGAGATGCTAAATAGAATTCAATTATTTCTTCAACGCTTGAAAGATGTTAGTGGAACTCTCCTATAAACTGCAGATGTGGCCACACAGATTGTACGCTGTTCTAACAAAGACTGGAGCGCTCGGCACCTTGGTCTTAAGATATTGCGGCGCTTGCAGCCATGTCAACTTAGCGACGAGCTAATGCAAGGCGCACTTCCGAGACAAACCTAGTGCGATGTTTACGCAGCTAAATTCAACAGTTGAGTATTTTTTTAATGAGGTCGCGTAAGTTGTCATGCTGGTAGTACTGAAGCCCCCTTGAATTTTCACTGATGTTAGCTCTACCGGAATTGGTAAATCACAATCACATTCTTTCGGTAATGAGGTTCAAGGTAAAACATCGCCGACTTTTTATACGAACATTGAGCTTCGCTCGTTTGTGCAGTCTGAAAATAAGTACCGATGCTCGCCGCTATTAATGAACTTGTAACTTCAAGATAACCGTTTGCCCGCATATTTACAGACATACTGTCACAAAATTTAATTTCACGATTATTGCCCTAAAATAAAAGGTACATTGTGTCGCAAAAAATTAATTCTGAAATAATAAAAGGACATTACAAATGAAAAACGAAACTTGTCATTGCAGGGACGATATGTAAAGTAGAGGAGAATGCGTGAAGTACATACGATAAACTTAAAAATCAAGACTCACACTGCCTAAACCACTAAATGCTCGCAGTGAGCAGTCGAAGAGCAAAAATTTACTCTACGGTTCCGCCTCTCACTCCTATCGTAGTAAAAAGCAGAACTCGGCCTTTTGGGGAGCCGACGAATGGCGGCCTCCGTGGACAAATTAGTCGTTGCCCGTGCACTCATGCCTGCGGGAGCTCATAATAAAATACGGTGCCTGATACTGCGTAACTTCTTGCTTGTACTTCTTAACACGTTTTCTACAACGTTTCTCTTAACACGTTTTATAGTGGTAGAATGACCTACCAGTGGGTCACATCGCTGGAAATGTGTTGCTGCACATCAACGCCAGAATACGAACATCCAACAAAACCATAGAAAGCCAACTTAAAACACGCAAGCAACTTTAAAACCGCACCCGACAAACTTCGTTTTCAAATTTTCAACTATCACGTACCACTAAAATATGAAAAATGCCACTATTGAATTTCCCATGCGGTTCGAATCAGCCGGTACTTTGTAGTACAGGAAGCCGAACTGGCGTCAGATGTCAGAACTAATTCCTTTGTGTGACACCAGGAGTGCGTGAGAAAGAAAACCATGGACTCAAGCACACAACGAAACAAGACTACGTTAGTAACACAGAAAATTAAAGAAACGTCAGAAGCGAACTAGAAGAGAAAACCCGCATTCATTCGAACTAAAGGCATTGAAAAGAATACATGTAGCTTTTAAGGGTCACTTTTTAGTCTACCTAAACAAACGAACAATACTTCAACCAGCTTTGTGCGCGTCATTTTTGCATGATGCTCACCGTGTCATGTCATAAACGATATTTGAGCCACGTAGAATAATATTCCGGGTCTACAGTTGAGATAAGCAAGCGAAACTCGGCGTTATCATCACTGTAAGGTTTCCTCAATTCCTGATACATATTCAACTGTTGAACTCCATTTCAATACTCTGATGGACAGCTTACCGAGATGTCTTGCTTTAATTTTTAACAGGCCTAACCCAGGACTGAATTCCTCTACCTTTGCATGAGGTCCCGTACAGAAGACAACGCACGACTGTTCGAACGAATGCATTGCCTACGAACATTACCCAGAATGAAGGCGTCTCGCTTGATCAAGCAAAGATGGTTTAAACACAGCCTCACGACGACGGGTGGAAACATTTTGTTTCGTCTGAAGGAAAGAGTGCCAGAGTAGATTACCACAAACGCCTGATACAACCGTCGACCTCCCACGCGGACGCACGATAGACGGACGGGTGGCACGCCAGATCTACGCTACTTTAGGTGCGGTTACCTCACCGACCCTACCGATCTGGTGAAGATTCTCGTTAGGAGTTACACTTAATTCTTGGTGGCGTAACAACGCTTCATGTCACTAGTTATCTTTCCGTCCATGATGTAACAACTTTCCACGTTACTAGTGACATCATCGAAAGTGACGTCACAAAGTTTCAAGTTACCATTTCTTGAACGCAAAAGAATACGGTCACGTAGTGTCGAATTCTTCACTTTAAAGAGACAAGAATATCAATTTACAACAAACAAATTTGGAAACACAAGCGCAACGAAGTGAGAATCCCACCAAACCAAGATACTAGACACAATCGATCTCTCCGAAAAGACCAGAAATAACTCGATATAAAAACATTACCTATTACACCTAAAAACTACACAGTTGCAAATAATAAACAAGTGCAGTAAACGTAAGACACTTCAACGCACAGAATATAAATTATGCATAAAACACAGTTGAATGTGAACAAAATACCAGGAAGACATCGAGTAAAAATAGGCATTACATTTTCTTACTGATATCCAGTACAACTTCGTTCTGCCTCTCGTGAACGAATCTACAAAAATAACATTCCTAGGCATAAAACATTAGCTATTTCAATAATCACAATTTTTTTTATATATATTAAAAACCTTTAAACGAAAAGCGGCAACTTCTATTTAAGTGCCCATAAAAGAGCTTCCTCGTTGCTCCTAAATTAGTGATGAAGGTGAATTATTCTGTCCCTCCGTAATAGCACCAAGTACTAACCTAAAATCGATAAATTCTGCAACAGAAATTTTAAAAATTATCCATGCTGTTAGCGTTACAACACGAACATTCAAAACGCATGATAGTTTCGCGTTGAACAGCGTCTGGTTTCCCTTTCTCGAGGTTATCCAAAATTTGACCGTCGAAAAAGGTGAGGCGAGCGATTATTGGGCAAATCTAGCATCAGACCAGAGAAAGAAAATACAAAGCACGTACTATTTGACGCAGCTCAAAATAGAATACAGCGACACAAGCTGACTCCTAGTGCGCGCTCATGATGAGCTATGTTGTTCACTCCGATTTCAGTGAAATTAGCAGCAGTATGCGAAAAATGTAATCGCGTCATACGAGAATACATCAATGATTCGAGGCATTCAGTCGTAGTCATACGTAAAGAACAGCGTAAGCAAACGAGAAACAAATGCATCATGCACATTGAAACAGTTCTACTGGTAATCTCGAGTGGCATTAGTTCATTACGTTCGCAGGAAAAGGGGCAAAACAGGAAACCGAAACAATGAAAAAAGACTCACAACAGACACTAAGCGTTTCCTGCATGTGGTTATCAAGCATCTGGAAGCGCCAAGCCTTCCCACAAATTGACGCTACATGATGCACACCACGAACTGAGTCGCCTTGTCAAAGAAATAAGTTCAACGTAAAACCACCACCAAAATTGTTACCCTTTAATTCGTATTACAATCGAGGAAAACCGCCCTCAGAATTATTACCCATCACTTAGACTTTTGCGAAAGTTAACGAATTGCATACTTATAGCCAGAGACAAAGTCTTGAGAAAATGGAGATGTTGCCATGCAAAGCAGTGATAAAAAGTTCTCAGAAGCTCTACCTACTCTCAAGGAGCGACAAAGCGCCACAACTCGTAGAAGCACAATCCCTTCCCAGAGGCGACAACGTGAAACCACTCAATAATACAGCCAATGCATAGAAAAGTGAGGAACCGCCTCCACAGTACTTGTCCAATGAGCCAGGAGCTCGTAATAATTATGTATTATACGTAAAAAACGAAGAAAAACGCTATATAAATATGCGTTTAAAACAAAAAATATCACTCTCCACTGATGAACGAACAACAGCAATAGAAACAGAACATTTGCACCCGCCCTTTAGGACGAGTTTACGTATTGAAATATGATAGTGGTTAATATTACAAATATCAGTTAATATTTCAGGGTTTGAATATACTTGCTCTTGAATAAGGCGATCACTACAGCGAAACTCGAGTAAATAACCTAGTCCAATTAGCGTAAAAATTGGAGTGACTCAGTTTGCACTTTCATGAATAGGCAATAGAAAGCAAGAGCTTGCGCATCTTCACTGGAGGAAGTAAAGTGAAAAAAGATAAGAGTGACAACGCTAGTGTAAGCGATCGATATCACACAGAACCAGTCTCTCTCACGGAAGAGAGGATAGGAATTTGTGAGATAAGGTCAAACAGAGAAACATCAGACGGCAGCAACAAACATGCATTGCTGACATGGCTAAATATAGGTAGGAATACCTCTGGTACCCACTTATTCTGTAGAGTACATTGACGACGAAAGACTATCAACAAGACATCTCCCAATCTCCTAGTACTCAAATGAGAATCTCATGAAACTTAGACACTTCCCTCGGAGTGTAGGGTCCCCAAAAGATATTAAATGTAACCTTTGACGCCTTCAAAAACAAATAGGAAAAAATAAATGTTAGAAAATACTTAGCACTAACACTCATTCGACAACCGACTCGCACAAGAGCAGCAACAGTGCCAGGACGTCAGTATCTACACATTTCTATTTTTGATGTATTTTGAAAACTTTGAGCTCTGGTTTATGGTAAAGAGTACAGGTATTTCAGAAACTTATTTAAACAGAACAGAACAAAATTGACTGAAACCCAGAAAATTGTCGAAGCAAAAAAAAACAAAATTATCTGGTCAAAATTGATGTGTTAAGTTTTTGCTACTTTACTGCGCAATTTAGTAACCTCGATTGAAAAACTTGTTATAGCTTCCATAAACTTCCAGAAGCACATATAAAGTAAAACTACGATCGGCTCAATCTCCAGATTTTGTTGAATGGCTACTCAGTGAACACAAGGCCAAAAGTCAAAGAAACACCCGAAGCCAATCGAAAGTAAATATTCGTTATGAACGATTAACTTATAGCCAAACTGCTGAGCGTGTTTTGGTTCCATGCTCAATTGCTTGGGCAATAGTTTGGAAGAATCGAGAGACGAGCAATCTCTAATCGGCCAAGAGTCAGAGCTCCTCGCCAAATCTAGGACAACTCTCGAAGCTATATTGTACTGCGTAAGGTAATAGCTGAGCCCATGACAACTCGTACATACCTACAAAAGGAACCGAGGTTACGAGGAGTTCACGTCCGTCGAAAAACGCTTCCTAAAGAACTGCATGCCTTTACTCCACGCAGAATTCCTCATTTTAGAACAACACGCGCGAAGAACCGTTAACATTATGCCTAAGACCATCTTGAGAAAGTAATTGACTTTTGGGGACGGGTTGTATGGGCAGATGAAAGCAAAATTGAACTTTCGGTCAAAATGACGCTCGTCATTTTAGGAGGAAAACAGGGACTCCTTATGATCCCAAGAACACCATCCGTACCATCAAACAGAGAGGAGGCAACATCATGGCGTATAGGCTGTTTTACTGTCCATGATGCAGGGAAACTCCACATAAGTAGAAAAATAGATAGTTCTAAGTACAGGTTGATACTGCACCAAAAGCTGGTTTTGAGGGCAATAAATTTAACGGCCGGTGCAAGTGGATCTTTCAGCACGACAATGACCTCACACATATCACAAAATAAATAAAAAAGAGTTTGCTAATAGAAAATCAGTGTCCTTCCGTGGCCTAGCCAATGGCCTGACCTCAACCCTATTGAGAATTTAGGGTGAATATTCGATACACCTGTGTACAGAATTAGCCCAAAGGATTTTGCTGATTAGAGGTTCATCTGCATACAAGAATAGAACAACCTTGGAAACCTTAGAGATGTTTGGGCCTTAACGCCGTGGCCCCATTGGGCTCATTTTTTGAAGTCTGGAGCTATTCCACGAATCATTTTCCGCGTGTAGATTACAATGCATCTCTCCCTTCTTCGCTGGAGAAAATACAGCTGGAGAAATTTCAGGCGTTCCTAGTAGTCCAGACCCTGGCCTCACGAATCTTCGCCGTGAAACTTCGTTGTATACTTTCCAGCGT
>VOMN01030486.1:0-11765 GCA_014899125.1 Orchestia grillus
CACATTGCCGCCGAGTGTGAGCCTCTGAACTATAAAGGATCATAATATTGTTTGAAATTGGCTAAAGATAAGAAAAATTTGGATATTTCTCAAGTTTTATTTGTTGAGTGTTGGGGTTGTTCTTCAATACAATATTTTTTAGTTAATTTACAGTCTAAGGCTACTTATTTTTTAACTTATTTGATAAATATGTTGCTGTTTTTGCTTTATCAATTTTCTCAGTCTTCCCTTCTACTTTCTACGACTTTAAATATTGTTGGCTTTTTTATAAGTGAGAAACAGTTTTAGTCCTTTACTCTTAATTAGCCTCACCTTAATTTTCTTTTACCCCGATTGCTGGCTTTTTTGAATAGCATCTGATCTTGAAAGCTTTATTGTGAAGAAATGTTGAGTGAGTAAAGTTATCAGGTACATCTTATAAGGGTGCTCTTGAGCTGTTGGTATTCACATTTGAGGACTTTTCATCTTTATTTTGAATATGAGCGTTCATTGCCATTCGCCTTTGGGCAGTAGTTTTTTGAAGAAACTTTCTGAAGTCAAAACTGGCCTTTGAAGTTGAGATAATTTTCTTGTAATTTTGCCCAAATGCGAAATGAGCAGTTTTTGTGTTTGCAGAATTGTTGTTATGCTAGATGTTATCATTTTCTTCGTAAATCATCTTTTAGAAATATAAGTTAGTTAAACACCGTTAAATTTTTATTTTCTAATAAAAACTTTTTATTTAGTTAAAGATTTAATAAAAAAAATAGTTACAATATAATTTGAGTGAGCTAGTTAAAAAAAATTTTTTTTTGATATTCAACTCAAATCAATTAAACAATCAATTTTTGTTTATTTAATAAATCAATCTTTTTTTTTTATTTGCATTTTTACTGTGTGTAATAAATAAAGTATTAAACTAATTAATTAAACTAAACAAAAAAATAAAAAATGAATATANAAAGAATATGAGTAAAAAAGATTAGTTTTAAAAGTCACCCAAAAGTAATGAAAATAGATAGAAACTGTTTACTATGCTTAACCATCCAACTGATGATACTAAAGGGACACATGTATCTAAATAAATATTTGATAAATGTTATAAAAGTGCAAGGACATATAGAAACAAAGCTGTTGGGGAAAAACTTTCAGGAGGGAAATCAGAAAATTCGGAAAACTTTAGAACAAGGCTACTAAAGAATTCTGTACATAAAAAAAAGGAGTAAAAAAAACTCTCAAGAAAAGGCAATAGTAGTTTAAACAAAAAGAATATGTTAAAAATTTCTCTAAGATCAAAATCAACATCAATAGCATCTTCAACACCAAGAGCGTAAGCATTATCAACATCTAACGAATTTTCTTTTCGTCTAAAATAATATTAAAACTATCTATTGCCAAAGGAAAAACCATCCAGCAAAAACGAAAGAAACAGTTCAAGGTAAACTAGAGAAAGGACTGTAAACAGCAATGATAACTTGTCAGCCAACAACTCAGTAGTTTTCAACACAAAATAAATTCCAGGGACAAACATGCTTGGAACATTATCAAATAGATAAGTTCTTAAAGCCTATTAGCGAGCAAGGCTAACGTAACAAAATAAAATCATATAATTCAATCGTTAGTATATTCAAAAGCTTGTAATGTTAGATTCTGATGATGAGCAAAGTTAAAACTCTTGTTGTGATTAGAATAAATAACTTTAAGAATAAAAACTACAAAACCATTCCGAAAGTTCGAATGAGGTAACAAACAAAAAATAAGTTTAATGCTTTGGTTAAGGATAAAGATTTTTAAAAACTGATATGACAAAATATAGTGAAAAAAAACTAACAGTTTTAAGATAAAGGGAAGAAAAGTTGTTAAATTTGTTAGATAATCGATTGTCTGAGCATGATTATAGTGAGTACAATAAAAAGTTGTTTGACATGAAAGATATTGATAAAAAGAGGTTTTTTGCCAGGTATCATAATATTTTGAAGAAAAAGAGATAGCAAATGAATGAGAATGATTTTTAAAGTTCTTAGGGGACAGATAAATCTAAATAGCTTCATCATTGGAAATGATAGCATGTTAATATTTATTTAATAATCATTACTTTGATTAAATTTATAAATCTATTGAAATTTTAATGCTTATTAAAATGTCGATAATTTGCCAAAATTGCTTAATTTTATGCCTTAAAGATTGTTATATTAACAAAAATTACGTATACTTACAAATTCAAAATGAAAAGAAAGAATTCAATGGATCACAAATCTCAAGAAAGCGACACATAATCTAACATTTCCTCTGATTTTGATGAGCTCAACTACGCCAGAATTTAAGATACCCCAATTTCACCCAATTTTCTAACCCCTACAAAGTCTTTAGCTAAGGCCAAACGATCTAAAATGCAAATTTAACTAAGCAACGATGCCTAATAAGAAGAAGACTAAGACTGGAAGACTCAGCATACAAAAACCGTCATTGAAGGATCGGGTGAGAAGTCCGTTCTAAGCCCATAAGAGCAGCTTGACTTGTTGGCAATAAAGTACCCAAAATAAATTAAAAATACAAAAAAAGGCACAATAACTGTTCAAAAGCTTAATAAAAATTGTGGCAACTATGAAAATCTATGCTCAATATGCCTCGACCATCATGCAAACACAAGAGGCCTCCTGAAATGTGGACATAAATTCTGCTTTGAGTGCATTGAATAGTGGACTAAAACTTCAACCAACTGTCCTTGCTGCAGATAGAAATTTGCAAACATCGTAAAAGTCCAAATAAATGAAAAAAAGATAGAACTATCTAGAGAAGTAGTCGCAGTCTAGGTGAAATAAATGTAGTATAACTAGCTGGACTATTTCGTCTGCTACGGATGTGGAAGAGGAGATGACTAAGATGTACTGCTAATCTGCGACATGTGTGAGTTCTATAGCTGCCATGTATATTGTGATGCAAGCTTGGCAAATGTATTTCCAGTGGGTGACTGGTACTGCAGACATTGCAAGGTGACCATAGATTAAAACAGAAGAGAAGCTTAGAGAATTAACAACAATGTAAGTACTAGAAGAGTTCGAGTAGGATAAACTCAAAGTATTTAGTCTGCCACTAGTAACTCTGAATAGAATAATACCTCTTCGCAGATAAGTCTAAGAACTCGGGCTCGAACTGCCCTGATTGAATAACTTTTTAGAGACTAATCTTCTTCTCAGCCTCCACCAAGCGAGACATAGTCAGGAAACTCGAGCTAAGGAGCTGAGGAGGATTACTCTGATTCTGCGAGATAGTCCTTTCGACTCACAAGAGCAATGAGAAAATAGAGATTTACGCGGTCAAATTTAAAATTCGACAGGAAAATGTACGAATAACGGCACAATACATTTAGTAACCTAATTGATAATTTGATGTCAACTAGAATAGGCCTTCGAAACCTTAGACGAAGAAGGCTATGAATCAGATTAGTTGAGCAGAGCAGAAATTAGATAAATGATTTTTTTACCTTGAAGGACAGGGCGTTAAACATAGAAATTGACTTCGATTAGACTATTTTAACCTTGAATTATTTTCGATTTGATTAGTTTAATTTAGCTAACAGTCTAAAGAAAAAGAGCAACTTCTAACTAATCTGACAGTATTATTGATGACAGTTTATAGATAGATGAGTATAATTAATTTTAAACATAAAACATACCAATGGCAGGAAAAGGAAAAGCTGGAAAGCAAGCCTCAAAAAACAAACCCAAGAGACACCACAACTCTGATGTGCTCAAGGCTGGAAGCAACCTCTCTAGAAACAGTCTCAGACGTCTCGCAAAAAAGGGAGGAGTGAAGAGAATCGCTAGCAACGCCTACCCCAACATCAGACAATATGCTGACGAATTCCTACTCAAAGTTGTCTCTGACGCTACCGTCTACGCCGAGTCTAGAAAAGGAGTCACTGTCACTGCTATGGACGTCGTCTATGCCCTGAAGAAGAATGGCAAAGTTCTCTATGGCTATGGAGCATGAGCCCACAAACCGCTGATTTACCTAGATCTCATTTTCAAATCATTTTAGCATTTCAATAACATTCAAGCGGCTTTTCCATAAAACGCAATTTAGGGAGAAACTAAATTTTATTTAACTTTTTCGAGGCAATTCGCTAAAAAGATAAATTGGTTGAGCAAAGTATAAATTTTATTGATTGAACCGAACATAAAAAATAAATCAATACTTTACTTATTAAATAAAAAAATTATCTAAGTTCTACAACTCAAAGTTTATAATAATCAGTTTTGTACATTCAGAACAAATAGAACTTTTCCTCAAACATGCCTTTTAATCGAATATAGTCTGCTGAATAGTTTGATAATCACATTATCTATGAAGATGAGATACCAAAGCGAAGCGCTATGCATTCCTTCGAATATGTAGACAAAAAACCAGCATCAAAGAAGAGGTTTACTACTTTGGCTAATCGACTAAATGACGCAACAAAAAATTCAAATTATTCCTCTTCTTCCAGATATACTTCTTTCTTGAAAGGTAGCAGCATTTCATAATGTTTTTTAGGGAATTAAGTGAGTTAGCCATAGATTGCACTTTTTAAACAAAGTTAATCAGCGTATTACAATCAGTTGAAAGAAAAGTATTTGGAGAGAGATGCTCCTCTTTAGAAGATTAAAGAAGAAATGATGTTGGCTCTCGAAAGAAAAGTTAGCTAATTATAGGCTCTTCGCATACACAGAGATGAATTGAAGTTCATCTCTAATAACAACCCATACAGTAATCCTATCAAAATTGGCTTTACTGTGCTCAAATAAAAGGCAAAAGCTGAAGAAAAGGTTAGAAATGCTATCGATTAGCTGAACAAAGATATAAAGGACATCGACGAAGAGTTCATAACCATGACAGAGTACTTCAATTTTTTAAAAAGCTCGCTTACTTCGACAGGCGATGAAGATCTGATCATAGATACACAAGAAGAGTAAAAGCTAATGATTTAAAATCTCACAAACTAAAATAACCATCTTTTTAGGCTATTAAAAGAGTCTGACAAAAAAAACGCCAAATAAATCAAGGATATGCAAGTTTCGATTGGTAATTTGCGTGTTTCTATCAAGCAAAAATAAGACAAAATTCGAGACTTGAAATCAAAAATCTGCACAATGTACATTAAGCTACACAGTCGAAATTCTTCCAGCAAGTAAAAGAACTTTTCTCTGTCAATCAAGAAGTTCAACACGTAGCAGCACAGTAAACTTTAGTAAGCCTTTATTGGAAATAAAAACTTCAAAAATTACAGCAAGGAAATCATATAAAAAGTTAATGACTAAGAATAGTTATTAAAAATAGTATTCTACTGTCAAGGTCTAAAAAAAAAAGAAATAGTCGCATTTAAGTGCATATACAAAAGTTTTTAAGGAAAGATGCACAAGAACCCGACAGCTGAGGAAGAATCAGCAAACAATGCAATCATTCCCAAAATTCATTCAAGCAAATAAATCCAAAAAGCTTATTAAAACGCCACATTCCAGTCTCAGAAAAATATTACTTCCCTGCTGTCTGAAGAAGTCTAGATAAACCCAAGAAATCTATTGAGCATGAAATTCTTCTTTAAATCAAAAATAGTAGGCGTTTAGTGCAGAATAAAGACTGACAAAGGCAATAAACATGTAATAATAGGCGACTGCCAGCCTACTATTTAGCATGAACTGTTAACAATGGTCAACAAGAAAATCGTCACTCTAGGCTCATTCTGGCATCATCGAGAAATGATTGGAATTGGGGTTTGGTACTCTTCTACTAAAGCAGGGATATCGCCGAGGAATAGCTTTAGCGGTAGAAGCAGCTAGAAAGCGTCCTTAAATAGAGTGAAATCTGACAAAGCTATTCAGAGCAAGAAAAATATTTATACTAACTCTAATGACTACAGTAATGAATACTATGCAAACTGACTGAGTGGGTGAATGAACAGAATTATACTTTTTTCCTCCATGATTTTTTTAATGTTAAATCCTCAAAAATCTGATTTTCCTTTGTGTAATATAATCTTTAGATTAGAATAAATGGGATTCAAGTTTATTAAAATTTGAGTATTCACACTTAATTATTATTAGAAGGGTCTTTCTATCAATAGATTTTTATCCTTTTTGAGGTCCAACCAAACACACAATTAACTGGTTAATGCTTTTATTATTATTAAGTATTTTTCTAATTAGCATTAATCCTCATACTTTACTTTGCTTCTAGTTCTACCTCTATTCAACTCATCTTAGAGCCTCTTTATACTTATATGGCATTTGAATTATTGACAATCGAATCGCTCATTTATTCAGATAAACAAATATGTTAAATTATCATTAAACTATTAAATGCGTATGTGTATTTCTTGAAAGTCTGTATTTGTATCAGACTTAATTGCTTGCTATTTCAATAATTTATTTTGATTGGTTTAATTAAATCCTTGTTAAAAACTGAAAAAACCCACTTGTTAATATTTATTACTACTACTTCAAAAGAAAACGATGGGAGCTTATTTAGCAGAGCCTGAAAAGGGAAAAAAGACGGTGCATAAAAAGGGTAATGGATTTTCTTTCTGCTCTTCTGAAATGCAAGGTACGGTGTCCTTAGATGGTAGGATGGAGGAAGTCCATGGAAGATGCAGATATACATGAGACAGATTTAGGCGACGGAAATGCTCTCTTCGGGGTGTTTGATGGCCATGGAGGTATGCGATTCATTTTACCACTTAGGCCACGAAGTAAGCAGGTACGTAGAGCAAATCTTTATCAATACTCTCAAAAATTGTAGCCACTACAAAAAGGGTAGTTATAAATAGGCACTGGATCTAACCTTTAAAACTATTGATGAGATGATCAGAAGTAAAGAGGGAGAGGCCAAGCTTAGGTAAATCAGGGGAAACGGAACTAATGAAAGCGTAATTATTTCTTCAGGCTGTGGTTGCACCGCCAACGTAATTCTAATTACGAAAGATGCATATTTTGTAGCAAACATTGGAGACTCACGCTCAGCTCTCAGAAGAGGCACAACATGTGTACAACTTTCATAGGATCACAAGCCAGAAAGCGAAAATTAGCAAAGGCGCATTAGCAATGCAGGTGGGGAAGTAGTGATGGGTCGAGTGAATGGGGGACTCAACCTGACTCGTTCATTTGGAGATTTCGACTATAAAGCAAACTAGAATCTGGACTATTCGGAACAAATGATTACATGCAAGCCTGATATTGTTAAGTATGATAGATGCAAAGATGACCACTACATCATCATGGGATGTGATGGCATCTGGGAAAAATACGTTGACGACAGCTAGGGGTTGCTCAAGCTAGTCGATGGGCTAAGGGCCCAGCACTCAGACAGAATAGAAGCTATCGTCGAATAATTGTTAGATACGCTCATAGCCAAGGACACCAAGGAAGGAGTTGGCTGTGATAATATGACAGCAATATTGATCATGTTACATTAATGATTTATATCTCCCTTATCTCCCGCTACAGATTTATTATAAAAAACTTTTATTTATATTTTAGAAAAGCATTAAAAAGTATAAATGTGTAATCCATTTTTTTGAATTATATGACTAAACAAGTAACTGTCAAGAATGTGCGATCCATATTAAGTATTTAATTGGATTTTTTAATATTTTATATAATAAATAAAAGTTAATTATTTAAAGGAACAAAAATGGGAAATGTTATTTCCGAACCTAAGAAGGATAAAACTACAATTCATCAAAAAAGCAATGGAATATAGTTCTGCTCTTCAGAAATGCAGGGTAAATTTGGTTTATAATGATAGGCTGGAGAATTAGAATGTAAGATTTTTCCATTCATGAAGCTGACATTGGCGATGGAAACGCCCTTTTTGGGGTATTTGATGGGCACGAAGGTAATAAATACTTTAATTAAACTTAGGAAATGAAGTTAGTCAATTTGTAGGCTAAAATTTTCTCAGAATCCTTAAAACCTCCCATCAATACAGATAGAGACATTACAAATAGGCATTAGATTACACATTCAAAACTATTGATGAGATGATCCAAAGCAAAGAAGGATAATCCAGGCTAAAATAGATCAGGGGAGAAAATTTATCTGATGATAATGCTGCCATTTCAGAAGAAAGTGGTTGTTCTGCGAACGTTGTTCTGATTACAAAAAATTCCTATTTTGTAGCAAATATAGGAAATTCTAAAACCGCTCTCAGAAAAGGCACAACCTGTGTTCAGCTTTCATAAAGCCACATGCCAGAATCCGAATAGGAGCAATAGCGAATCCATAAAGCAGGTGGATTCGTTATAGATGGAAGAATTAATGCAAAACTGCCATTCACACGCTCATTTGGATATTTTAGATACAAATGCAACTAAAGCCTTGACTATTCAGAGCAAATAGTCACCTGCAAACCAGATATACTGGAATATGATAAAAGTTGGGATGATCTCTACATCATTATGGGCAGCAATGGCGTTTGGGACAGATATGCTCAATACAATACAGGACTTCTCAACCTTATAGACGAGCTAAACGTATCTTATTAGAAAAACATTTAATAAGTTACTGAGGAATTACTGGAAACACTGATAGCAAAGGAACCTGGAAAAAGATTTGGCTATGACAACATGACAGCAATTTTAATCATGCTGAAATAATGACTCTACTATCCTATTTTTTAAACCTATATATTTAACACATTGTATAAAGGAATTTACAAACTAGCTACTATTTTATCATACCTTTACATAATGAAATATCAATGTAATTATTTTTCTTTCAATTCATAATAGACTAATTATTTTTTCAGAAATTTTTATTTTTATTTGGAAGTGTACACACCCATGACCGAAACAAAAAAATGTTTTTACTTTTTGATCGAAATGTTATCTTTTGGATCTTTTGACTGTCTGAAATAAGAAGGCCTCCTTCTTTAAGCGTTTAATTATATATTTTTTAGACACCACTTTCATCAAGTTGAATTTAAAGCTGGCAGGCTCCACCAATTGGGCAAAAGGTTGAGTAACGGCTACTTGTTTAGCTCTTTACAGTATAAAGCATTTCGCATTCGGGTTTGAAAAAGCTAATTTGATTATTTTAACTGATCGTACAATAGCTATTCATCTTTTCGTTTAATTAAAAGGGAATACTTCTAAGAGTCAATAGAGACTTTTTTAGAAAAGGGTAAACGATCTTCCCTGGATGCAAAGAATCTTAACTGCCATCAAAGGCATAATTTTAGGGAAAATTCATCAACTTAGAGTCGTTTCTCTACTGGTTTGAACCTGATATCCAGATCAATTCTTAGAACTTCCCGTCTCTTTACAGCATGACTAACTCTTTTAAGAGACCTTATTTATACTATTCAAGAAAATTATTTTGAATAGAGTAATCTTTTTCATTCAGCTAACTAAGAGTTTTTCCTGAAAGGTAGTCCAGTTTTACATCGGGAAACCTTGAATACCATGTATTAGGAGTAGCCCAAAGCATAGCACTCGAAGCGAAGGATTCATTTTCATGTTTTAGCCTTTCCATAACATTTTTATAAATATGAAGGTTAATTCCTTCTGACATGACCTTCTAAAGCAAAAACTTCTCTACATTAATATCAACCTTAAGGTTTTCCTTTTGACCAGATTTAACTATATTCGAGTATTTGTCCGAGAGCTCTTCAAGAATGTGATTAAGCTCTTTGGCCTTGGTGACTTAATTGATGGCTTATGACAGTAATGTTTAAGTTTTAGTCATTTTATGCTTTGGAATTGTAATTGTTGCACTGGAACAACATCCTGATGCTTGGTTTCTGGCTTTGAAGTAGTCAGCCTAGGTTTGACTGATCATGTACATTATTTTGTAAGGACTAATATATCGCAGTTTTATGATCTTGATTAAATGTTCCATCTATTTGACTTACAATTTATTTGTATTATTCTTTTTGTCGTTGATAGGCTAGACTTATTGAAAGGGTTTTTTTTCTTTATTGACGCTCATTTTAAAATTTTAAAATATTTTAGCTCTCCTTTAAATAAAATAGAAAGTAAAAGTAAATTTGTGTAATCTCATAAAAAATTACGATAATTTTTTAATTGTTTTTTAATTTAAAGTAAGCTTTTTTTTTAAAATAAAATGGATCTTATTTATACATACCCATCTACTTTTTTAATAAAAAAAAAGTCGTGTTGTAGTGTTGATTTGATAAAGACTTTTAACTAAGAAAACATGGATTCTTTAAAGGATACTTAGTTATGAACTTTATAAAAAAAGCATCGAATTTGACATCCAAAAAATATGTTGATTTGCTGCTAAACAGACAGTCAAATGATGGTTGAGGGAAATATGTCTCTTTATTAAGCTTAAAATTGATAGTTCAGTCCATGCATGTCTTTCCTCATAGGTCAGAACAGGTCTGATGTATTCATCACGAAAATAAAGTTTTCACCAAATTTAATTATTTTTTATATAATTACCAATCAGCATATATTAATTTTATATTGATTGATAAAAAAACTTTATTCTATTATTAATATTAAAAAAACAAGTATTCTTCTGAACTTATAACTCTAATAGATGAATTTTTTATTATGTCATACAAATAATTTATTCATTAGTTTAATTTTTTGAGTAATTAATCAATCAGTAAAATTAATTCGTTTCTATCAATTAGTTCAATTTTTAGAACAGCGAATTGACACGTTGTCAATGACAGCTCCATATCTATCGCCGGCTCCAGACCCACAAAAGGTGAGTTTGTTTGGTCCTATCATTAGCTTTACAGTTCTTTTTACGGTTAGAACATTATAACTGGTGTGGATAAAAGTATCAACTACATAACCATTTATTTTGACAATAAAAGAGGAAGTTTTCAAATCTCTCCAATATCTTGCAGCATGATCGAATTTTAATTCATACTAACCGAAACCGCATGAGTTGAAGGTTTGATCAACACAGGTATTGGTAACAGCATCTAACTCCATAACTGTATTTGACCCGATGTATGGGTTGTAATAGTTTGATCTACCAATTTCGATTACTGGATTTGGGGTCCATCCTGGCACAGCTTAGCCGATGTTTTTTGCATTCCATTCGCAGAAATCTCTCTTACACTTGTTGTCTTAAAAGTCTCCATTTGTGATTAATTCTGAGTTACAACATGAACTAGGGTCTAAATTCATAAAAAAAGAAGCTGGAAAACCTGACTTGAGGGGTTATTCAATTTTCGCAAAGGGAAAGCCTGAGTTGATAGGTTATTAAATTTTTGCATAAGGCAAACCAGTATTGGGAGTACCAGCATTAAGATATGCAAAACTTGGGAATAGAGGAGCGTTATAGTTAATTGAAGGGTTTTTCGTTTCTGAAGTTAATGGGTCGGCAGAGAAGTAAGGGATTGTGGGAATTTCAGGATAATCTATTTTTTAACTTTGAGAGTTTGTCAGAGCGACAAACATTATGCTCAAAAAGGCAAGAGTAAGCAATATTTTTACTTTCATTTAGATTCCGCAAAAGAAACAAGCTTTAGAGTTTGTGTTTTAGAAAAAATGAACATAAACAAATACTTCTCAATTTATACAATAAGTTCTAAAAAAAATACCCATCTAGGAAATTATTTAAAGAAAACAATTAAAGTTTTTTAATCCATTGATTGAATGAGCTAAAAGCATAGCCTTGATTGAATAAAATTTCAAATAATACAGATTCATACCATAAATTGTATATTTCAATTTTTTTGATAAAATATCGTATTTATTGAATTAGATGGTAGTTAGTTTATTACAAATTTCAAATTTAATAAAGTTGAACCTGTAAGAATAATTT